>JAJEKB010009647.1:0-10315 GCA_022393335.1 Macrotrachela quadricornifera | reverse complement strand
GAACTAAATCGATATATTATTCTTTATCTTTTTTTTTCATTTTTTTTTTGTCAGTTCTAAATAACGTTCTTTATGACTTTCTGTTCTAAAAGTTTTCTTTTCTTTATTTTCATGGAAATGATGCTTGTATAGCAAAGAACAAAAGTAAATTATAACATCAAATTTCTTTCGATTATTAAATGAGCGGATTTTATTTATTTTCTGCTGAAAAAAAAACAAATATTTTCTCCTTTATTTTCTTTTCATCCTATTCGATATTTTCTTGCCTATTCTTTTTTTTTCTTTGTCTATGAGAAATAGGAAAGAAAAGAATGACGTGTCAATCCTTCTATTGAAACGTCATGAATGACTCATATTTACTTATTCATTTTCGGTTATATATCTAACCCAGTATTTTGTTATCGTATTTATATTTCTAGATTATTTTTAGCGTTATTTTTTTGTCTATTTTGACGAATTAAATAATTATGGAAGAAAGTCAACAATTATTAGATGAAATTGTTCTTCCTGATGAAATTCAACGTTATCGAATTGTATATGAAAAAGCTAAAGAAGCAAGTCAAGTAACAGATCAAAATAAATTTTCATTTGCTTATTGTCTTGTACGAAGTAAAGTTAAAGCTGACGTACGTACTGGCTTAACATTACTTCGAGAACTTTATGATTCAACAAAAAATGATGATGCTAAACGTGATTATTTATATTATTTAGCAGTTGGTAAAATATTTATTTTTCTATTTAAAAAAATTTGAAAAAATATATATCCTATTTTGATATTTAGGTAATGCTCGATTAAATGAATATGAAACAGCATTAAAATTTCTTGATGCTATACTTCTTATTCAACCTGGTAATCATCAAGCAAAAAATCTTAAAGATGAAATAACACGACGAATGACTCGTGAAGGATGTATGTTAATTATTAATTCTTTTTTTTTTATAAAATAATAAATTTTATTGTTATTTTTAGATGTTGGTATTGGTATCGCTGTAGGTGCAGGTGCATTACTTGTTGGAGGTAAGTAAATAGAATTTATACTTTCAATACTAGCATTACCATTGCTATAGGAGCAGGAGGATTATTACTTGTTGGAGGTAAGAAATAAAAATCAGATTTTATGTTGTTATTATTCAGTGATAATCTAAAAATGATTAGAAAAATTCAAAATATTTTATTTATTATTAAACGATACAAATTTTTATAGTTCAACATAGTTTCTCAGCTTTACTTTGATATGTTAATTATTCGTTTTATTCTTTTATCATATTAATAATAAAAAAAATGCTTGAATTTGTTTTCTTTTTTCTTCTAGGTCTCACCGCTGCTGCTGTGGCTCTTTTAAAAAAATAAATCAACATGTACAATAATTATCTATTATTTTCATTATGTACAGAAAAATTTAACAAAAAAAAAATTCTAATTTGCTACATATAACTGTAATGAAATACGTGCGCATTTCTTTTCTTTTTCTTTTTCTTGTTATTTTTTTTCCGCAATAAAAAAAAATTGATATTTTATTCTGTGTATATATGGATAAAAAAGCTAATTAACATATGATATATGGTCGTTGCCACTTCGGGCCAGTTACTCGATGTATACCACGACAATATATATATAGATTCGAATATTCATTTAATCGTCGACGATTAGCCCATTCACTAAAACTACTACGAGGTCTAAGAAGTATATCACATTCACCTAAAAAATAAAAATCAGATATAACTTTAAGAAATCCATGATAAAGTGTTGCATTTGATTGAATATTTGAATTATATCGATCTATATGAACTATTGGACCAGATATACTTAACATACGTTTACCACCATAATGTTTATATACATCTTGTTGAATTTGATATGAATCACTTGTAATAAATATTAATGAATATGAATAAGTAAGATTTTTATCAATAAATTCTATCATATCATGAACAATTGATTCTCGAAATAAAAATTTTGCATCTTTTGGTATAGTTGGATTTTGTCCAACTCGTATATGCATACAAACAATTGGTTGATTAAAATATAAAGAATTTTTTAAAAATAATCCATCAAGATTTTTCATAACAATTGAAGTTGGTTTAAAAAGAAGTTCAAATATGAATGGAAATAATATCTGTTGTGTTGATTCATTTGTTTGAATATTAATTTGAGATTTAATTAATTTAAAAAATGGATTTTTTAAAGCAAGTGTTATATAATCACTATTTGTTGTCAGAAAAATATTATCATAATTTGACCAAAGTTCGATTAAATTACGAGAAGAAATATTTAAAGAAAGTTCAGTTCCATATTCATTATGCATTGGATCTAATTTTAAATAATTTTGTTTTTCATTTATATGATTAATAGGTGTCCAATTGATTAGATTTGGTAGAAGAAAATTTGATAAATCACAAGGATATTGCATGTCAATGATAAAACGACGTTGTAATACAACAGCAAGAATATATGTTGAAGTTATTCCACGTAAACGATCACCCCATCCACCACAATATTTTGAACAAAAATATGTTAATGTTTGAGTAGAAGATGATTGTATATGAAGAAGTTTATCGATGTTAATATGAGCAAATCGTTGACCAAGATGAAATAATCGTCGATTAAATCGAGATTTAAAGAAAGATTTTTCTGTTTCATATTCCGATATATTTAAATTTGATGGATTTAATTTTAATGATAAAGATTTATTTCGTTTTATATAATTATAATAAATTAATAAATTTACGAAAGTAAATATATAAATTGTTATGAAACATAACCGATGTATCCAGAAATGCAATGTTGACATTAATTTTAATGGAAAACTCTATCAATCTAGTATATAGGTATGAAATTTATTGCTCGATTACTTAGAATCTGGTTTTCAATTGAACATTTTTAAACATATAGAACTTTCTATAAGATCAAATATATGTTAAAACATAAAATATTCTTCTTTAAGAAAGAGTAAAAATACAGTATTCCTTATGTATTAATTTTTATGAAACTTTTGTGAAACACAATCTAAAAGGAAAGTCGATCTGTATAGACATAGAAATTTGGACATAATATTCCTTCCACATACTTGATAGACATTCTTAGCAATAACATTGCACAGATGTGACAGATACCTTAACGACGAGTTATCTCTAATGTAACAGATACCTGAGCAAAGCTTCTATCACAGATGATGAGAGCCATTGGTAAACTCTCTCATTTACGATATAAGAAGCTCAATCATGTCTCAGATTTGAATTCCGCACAGATTGCATTGATAATTTTCGATATAAATGGTTCTGCTACTAGAGTCCGTCGGATTCAAGAATTTTACGATTTGGACTCGGACCCATCTGGATCCGGTTAGTTAAATTTTTTTGGACCGAAACCCAATGATACATGGGTTTGGATATCATAGTGAAATAGAGTTTTGTTGCTTTTTATCGATTTTATAAATAAATCTAAAGTCTCTTTTTTATGTAAAGCAATCAAAATTTTCAAAAAATTCTAAAATATGATATGTATCAAAGTTTCTTTTGAACTCGGATCCGACACCGATCAATAAAGATTTTTAGACCCAAATCTGAATCCAGACCCGACGAACTCTATCTGCTACTCGATATTTTGTTTCTAGGATGGTAGTCAGAACAGTGCAGAATTGATAAACACTACATTGGTATTTTCAAAAGTAGCGATAGTGAATAGGGGTGTTACTTTATTTTTATTTCGTTATAATAAAGAATAAAGACTGATTTATCCAAATTCTCTCGATTATAGTCAAGAATTCAATCCCTAAATTGATTGTCTATTTGCATCTTTGCCTGTAGGCGCTGTTCGGGTCCACCTTCACAGAAAAAACAGGCTATAGGCTATTCTTAGGTTCTCGAAAGCCAAATTATACGAATCTCTTTAGTTACTCAAGCACTATATCATGGAGTGTCCCAGGTCGTCAATCACTCTATTTTGGGAGTATCCTTGGGTCCTCAACTACCATATTATAGTAGTATCTTTACGTCTTCAAGTGCTATATATTGAGGATCCTTAGGTTCTCAAGCACTATATAGGCTGGGTACCGTTTGAACATTAAATGCTATATTACGGGAGTATACTTAGGTAATCAAGTGGTACATTTTGACGACATCCTTAAGCTCTAATGAGCTATGCTATGGAGTACTTACAGATCGCCATCAGCAATCCTCTTCACTGTCGCCAGGGTCTTAATCAGGAAAAACCCTGTGTCTTTATCCGCAGGGAAGTAGCTTGAATTTTCAGTCAAGGGAGGTAGTGGATCCACTCGATTCACGTTATTAGTTTGAACAAAGTAAATAAATCATTGATATACGAACAGTATATATTAATTAAAAGCGGTCTCATATTACTATTCTTCTCAATTGGAAAATTGATGCAGAAACTTATATTTAAAAAGTGACAACATGTCAACACACTGTTTTTCAAAAGAACTTTTTCTCTAGATCCAATGTGATAAAATTTCAATGAATTCCATCATAACAAGTAGCGTTGATCAAGGCGATGCACTAGGTCCCTTAACTGTAGAATCAAACTACTAACCTCTGGACCGGCACATGGTGCTTTCTGGATCAAGATTCTGACTACAGTCAAGTGTATAGCTGTTGAGAACCTTGGATTACTCTAAAATAAAGTATTTTATGACGTAAGGGTATACTCAATATATAGCGCTTGAGGACCTAGGGATACCCAGACAATGTAGCATCTGAAAACCTAAAGGTATTCTAATGTATAGTATTTAATGATCTAAATGTGCCTCTATAGGATAGCGCTGAAAGACCTAACAATGCCTTCCTAATAAAGTGGCTGAGGATCTAAGAATACCTTTATAATATAGTATTTGAGGATCCAGAGGTGACTGCATAATATAGCACTTGAGGACCTAGAGTATCTGCAATACATAATTCTTGAGACTTGAGGGTGCCCTCAAAGGCTTTGTTTCCGCGATGAAGGGAAACGGACAGTGTGTGCCAAGAAATGTGGAAACATATAATTAATTTCGAGATCAAGACCCTGACTGCTGTCAGTAGAAATTATAAAAATCATTCTTTATTCTTTATTTTAACTTCATTTTTACAAATGAAGATTATCTTTCTCTTTATTTCTCTATCTTCACTTTATAAAATAAAGATTTATTTTATCTTTGTTTTATAAAGATAAAGATAATCTTTATGGCTATTTTATAAAGTAAAGGTAAAGTGACGCTTCTAATAGTGAGACTTTTATATTATGTAGTATCCTTTAAGAAGTTTTTTCTATATATAGTTTGATAGAGAAAAGAATGTTCTATTTTTCTATGATATTTGATCATACTTCAAACAACATCATAATTAATAAGATTACAATATGATCTATTTTCTTCCCATGGGATCACAATTATACAAAACTCATTTTTAAAAAAGACCAGATGAGTATTTTTCGAATAATTTCTGTTCGAAACAAGAAAGAGAAGATGAAGATGCATCGAATCATGTATTACAAAGTTTCCTGATCTTGTTTTTTTTTATAAGTTTTTCAAATGATCTTTTTAAGAGCATATCTGTCTAAGAAGTTTGTACTGCGAATTTTCAATTGTCAAGTATAGGCTCAAATCGCAAATTGAAGATCTATAAACTTCAGAAGTCTCAGATGAATAATATGTTTTTTGGTGGAGCTTTCAGTTCTATTTTCTAGCAATTTTTGTGAAAAATTCTCACTTTTATCCCTTTCTCTTTTCTGATAAAAAAGAACATTTTGTTAGAGTTAGAAAATCGAATAATTATAAATTCACAAATCGTTATCAGAAAAATCAAACATATATGTTTCGATACATCTTCATTTCCTCTTTTCAATGGTGAAAACCACAGTTTTCTATATTATTTCTATCAAAAGTTAGTCAAAATATACTAACTAGCATTCACATAACTGTGGCACATTGAAACAAAATAGATCTTATTGAAATTTTATTATTATGATATTGTTTGAGGTATGATCAAATATCATAGAACAATAGAGCATTCTTTTTTTCTATCAGATCATATAGAGAAAAAGTTTTTTAAAGAATACTAGATGATATAAAAGACTCACTATCACTACTTTTGGAAATATCTAAGCAAAATAGAACGATTATTCACAAATTCGGACAAAAGTCTTTACTCACTTTTTGTTTATATGACATCATACTGTGGATGAAATTTATTGTCGAGAAGAGGTATGACATGAGAATTTCATTCAAATGTGGTGTGCCGATTACAATAAAGTAAAACTCTCATGTCATATCTTCACATGGCAATAAACTTCATGCATAGTATTATAGCATATTAATGAGAAGGAAAAAAGACTTTTTTCTAGAAATATACATATTCATAATAAAATTAAAAATAGATGTTCTAAACACAATTATCATGGTCAACATTAAAATAATACCTCTTATCAAATGTTAGCAATTTGAAACACATCTATTTGTAAGTTTGCATTAAGCAATAAAAATGCGCAAAAGTTATTGCCTGCATATAAAGTTGATAGAACGCAAAAAATATCGAAAATAGACATATTAAAAATGATACAAACGTGGTTTGAGCACACACTATTCATGCATATGTAAATGCTTGATATGAATACTGCTGTAGGTTATTCACGCAGTGCCAGTAAGAGAGTATGCTGACGCTGTATTAATACTGCTTGTGATATTTTTTTTCTTTCGACGTTTTTTTCGTTTAATGTTTTTTTTCTATTAAATGCATGTCATTCGTTTATTGCAATTTCAGAGTTATCTCTAATCTGTAGAGACAAGGCATAGTAATCATTAAATTATAAGCACTTTTAAAAGTGAAATTATAACAGATGTCAACTACAATTTATTCAATATTGCATTGCTAATTTTATAATGACTTCATATTTTATTAGTATTTGTGAATATTTTTATTATTAAACAGCTTTTCTTCTTGACAATTACAGTAAGTATTAACTATATGCTATGAACTATAGATGAAAGTTATAAATGTGAGTTATTGTTTAACTGTTTGACTGCAGATGATGCAAATAAGCATCATATCGATCTAAGAATAAATTGGAACTCATAGGTTTATATCTCATATCAAATTTCATGAAAACATTTATAAGACACTATTTTAATGTAATTTAAGTTATGAAATTTTTTACTTTGACCATCAGTAATACATTTTCCTTCTTTCATTCCTTTTACTACTGTTATCGTAGTGCACATAAATTTATGATCATATATATGGCAAAATAAAAATTTCGATTTTTTTTGTATAAAAGAACCCCATGGCGAATTGGTTAAATTATATATTTATAGGTTTTTGTATGAAAGACAACATTACATATATACTATGCATTAATTTCGTGAAATTTCGAATACTTTTTTTGTAAAAGAAAAGACGATATTTTTTCTTATTATATCACTAATACATGATCTACAGCTTTAGTTAGAATAGATTAAATTAATGCTTATATAGAGACATAAAACGATACTGAACTTGAAAACTTTAACTCATATAAGATAAATGACTTCTAATAGACAGTAGAAGATGATTTATAACGTAAATGTGGTTACAAATTTCTAACTTGATTGATAACAAATCAAAATATTGAAATAGACAGAATCAGATTTCTACTCGTCAATAGTGACATAATAATACTAACGTGATATCGAAGTATAAATCCTACTAGCGGATAACGGTAAACTTATGAGCTTGAATTTATATTATTAGTTACAAAACTTACTGTTGTTTAAATAGATTTCTTTTAATATTGCTCTGTTCAGATTATTTTTTTTTCTAAAAGATTTATCTTTTCATTCTGTACAATATGGTGTAATTTTTATTGTTGCTGATAACATTCATTACTGTTGAAAAAAAGTTTCTCAATCAAATAGTTTAGAGTGAAACAGTTTTCTAAAATAACAGAAAATCCATAATCTTCGTGGACTCAAAATTTAGTGACGTATATTTCAGTTTGTTTTTTTTTCTGAAAAGAAGAAATGTGCAAATAAAATAAGTTTTATTTTGTAGAGTGTAAAGCTGTTCACTCTACATATTGTGACATGTTTTGTTTTTTCTATAAGACGTATTAAGTGATCAGAATTTGAGATGGAATTTTTCGTTATTTTAGAAAAATGTTTTTTTCTGAACTCTTTGTTTGCAGCCTATTTCAGAAAGTAATGTATGCTATTAGCGGTAATACAAATTACCATTTTAGAGAGAATGAAAGGACGAGTCTTTCGAAAAAGTAGTTGTCAAAACTGAAGAATATTAAAAGAGATATCATTGAGATATAGTGAGATTCATTTATCCTGAAACATCTATTACAATCACGTTTAGTATGAATTAAATATAAGTATACATTTTGTTTTTAATATCATCAATTTATTGATAATTATTTGATATTTAGTTGATTTGAGATAACTTTTATACAATTATATGATGAAGTTATAAGTTTGTCGAATGATTTAAGTTAGATACGATATATAAACCAATCGCAAAGATTGGGTTGCATATGTTATCTCGTTTACACATCGAAGAAAGTATTTAAAAAATCTCATTTAACAACGTAGATTTGCAAAGAATTTATTTCTGTAGAAAGTCTTTGTCTACGTAGAAATTAAGACTCATAATGTTCACACAAGTTACACATATTTGTCATATTATAAACAACAGGAATAAAAAGTAGAGATGTAACAAGTATTGATCGATATTGGTATAAATATTAATATTGACGGCACTTGTATTTTTACTGGTATTAGTATTGTGTTGGTGGTATTTGTATTTGTATTAGTATTGTTATATCTTTGATAAAACGTTTACCATAGTCTCAACAAAAGTCAGAATATAAATCTCATTTAATAGAGAAGAATCAAGTGAAATCTAACATAACTCTTGGTTCTAAATTTCATACTGTTTCTAGACAGAAGTAATGCACAAAAATTTATCACGTCTCCAGCGAGATTTACATTCCGTTTGTTGTTGAGACTACGACAGCTTTTTTATTTCTGCTGTTTACAAAGTGATAGTGATATGTAATTTGAGTGGATACAATCAACTTTTATTTCATACCTATAAGTTTTCTACAGAAATAGATTCTTTGCAAATTTTGTGCGTTTTTCGACACATGAATGAGACAGTATACGAAACTCTATGTGTGATTGGTATATACATCGAGATCGATCAACTCAATTTTTCAACATGAAACATCTATTCAAATAAAATATCTGATGCAGATTTTTATGGTTTTTTTTATGTCAAATTAAGCAGTAGAATTGACTAAATAATACACAAAGTAAATATTCTTTTGTCGGTTATTTGTCAAAATCTTTGCTGTAGACTGAGATAAAAAAAGTGAAAGTATAAGAAAAAGACTCGTCGTGTCCAGCACAAATCTCTTTATTTCCATATCGATCAAAATGGATTCGGATACAATACGTTTTTAGAATGTATACGGTAACAAAACATCATCTTTATGTGATTAAATAAATCGTATTTGCTTGTAATCTTGAGCATAGTAATAGGCCACTATGTCCAATACCATACTTCCTTATATACGGCCGTAAATATTCGATAATCTCATTATGATATGACCACATTTTTGCACCAGAAAATACTGTTGAAATACAATGTGTTTAATCATCATACAGTAATAGTAAACGACCACATACGGATATAATTGTTCGCTCTGAATAGAATCATCTGTTATGAATAAAATCTTATACTAAAATGGATGCAGCAGCTTCTAAAAGTAAGTAGTTGAATAATTTTGAAAGAATGAAAGACACCATGGTGCGATGATATTGTCAATAAACGCTTAATGAATCAATAGATTAACTAGTAATATGCGATTTTCGTTTACTGAGCACTAGGTCAGTGATTCCACTGTCAGTATCTTAGTAATTACGCCAACAGCAAACATCTCTAGGATTGACATAAGATCTTTTTTAAATATACCATAGATTATTAACTAAAATAAGAAAGCTAAATCATTGTGACTCATCTTAATTGCAAGATATACAGAAAATAAAATGTACGTAGCTACTGATTAGATAGATTTCATAGTTACTGTAAATCCTAGTGGAAGATAGTTGTTCACGTTGTACATAATTTTAAAAATTGACTCTTTCGATGAACTATATAAACAAATATTAGAAACAATGTTAGCCATCTATTACACAATCATATTTATTCTAAAGGATATTAATGTAAGGTAATAGATGGAGACAAAGAAAATTTATTTAGTCTTAGAATTGAATTTAGTAATAATATTTTCTCTTAATAGATGAATATTATGAAATATTATCGAATAAGTATTATTATCATC
>JAJEKB010009645.1:0-11114 GCA_022393335.1 Macrotrachela quadricornifera | reverse complement strand
AAAAAAAACCGTTGCCGCATATAGCTTTGATGTCTATACAAATGAATCGATGAAACATTTTTCCTAACAACTGTCATAATTGCTAACACACATAAAACATGATAACAATGAGCAAATAGTCTTTTTTTAAATTTTCAATGGATAATTAATGTTCTACAATATTTTTTTTCCCCGCACACAATGAATGTTGGCACATATAAGAATTGATAAAGTCATTTTTTTTGTATCGATATGCATGCTAACAAAATGAAGAGAGTATTTCTTGCAGAGTAGCAAGGAAAAATAACTAAAATTTAGATTATTTTAACGAAATTTTCATAGTTGAATCTTTTCTTTAGAAAATTTACAAGGAAGTTCCATTATTTTTTTATCATTTCATGCGATAAATTTTTCGTGAAAAGAAATTATTTTCTTTACATTACCAACTAACAATGACTTTGTATGTCTGATATATTTCTTGCACCACTAATTCTTAGTAAATAAGCATAATTTTCACAATATAATTTACGCATATGTATAGCACATTGATCCAAAATCAAAATTTATTACTCATAAAAGAATATTATTACTTAATTCTAGAATAATTTCAAATGTATAGTTCATGAAAAAATATCGAAATCATTTTGAGTGATTCATTATACGATAGTTTTTTAATATCTTTTGCAAATCAATATTAATATGCATTTGAATGACGAATTTCAGTTTCATAGGGGAATATTTCTAACAATGATTTACATATAAAAGAATGTTTAATATTCGATATATTACATTGTTCTGTAATGAAATCCATACTTGATGCTTTAAAATGCAGCACAATAATTGCTATAATCTTATTTTTTTTAATATTTGATATAATCAACAGTAAGAAACAATGTATTTTTATTCACGTATACGATTAATGATAATCACAAATGTAGATAATGAAGATCATTAAATCAATATACTTCTATTATGATGAGATTTTATTCAAATAGTTTCTTTTCTAGCTCTCAACCTCAACTTTCTTAGTATACTATTGTTGATTGTCATCAGAAGCGAATATAAAAATGTCTAATTATAGTAATCTACTTGTGTTTTGATTGATATCAATAGCAATACCTTTTTATGTTAGTCATGTTCAATCATTGAATACAGTTTCCGATAATTAAATCGTCTTCAGGAATGACGATTGTCAGACATACAGCTGATGAATAACAGAAAAACAAGAATTACACAGTTTTCAAAATATTTATCACACAGATTACTATAAAATTATGATACAAACATCAAATATATATCTAGAATTTGTGTATTATACAAAAGATTTAAAAAATTTATTTCAGTTTCAAATACAATAAAAACAAGAGTCTACATGAAAGCCTGAGATTAAATAACGGATCTCATATAGAAAACAGAAAATTGGAAACGTACAACGTACAAGCATGTGAGAAAGAAAAATTTTCCATGATAGAATTACTGATTTGTAACGAAATCATGTTTTAGGGAATGTTATTTTTCTGTCAATATTTATGCCTTTAGGCAGCAAAGGATAGTTCTTCGCTATAAACAATTTCATACTATATGAAAAAAGCAACTAAGAAAAAAAAAGACATGTTGGCTCATCTTTCTGATAATGTTAAAATTCGACTTCTTTGTATATAAAAGCAACGTTTCAACATTTGTAAAAATAAATCGAATTATTAAGCGGTCATTTCGTCACGAATTTCTTAATCAGCAGTGGTGTTTACGTACACAATGAATTAGGAAATTACCTTTACTAAAGCATTATCTTTATCAACGTGAAAAACTTTCGTAAAGAGTAACAAAATTAATCATCTTATCACTAACGGCTAGTTTATTGAAAATATCTTCAATTTTTGTAAGAGGTTTCAGAAAAAAGCCATATTTATTTAAACTATAAATTCAAAGATATAGCATTTAATTTTTGAGAAAAAGCTATTTTTCTATGTTATAAATATCATTCGATCCGTCGGATACTGTAATTTTCGTTAAATAAGTAGTAAGTCAATCTTCTTAATGAATTTACCATTGCATGAATCAACTAAGAATTCTCAAATAATATTTAATTACATCATATCTGCTATGAGTGCATTATTAAATTCAAACTTGTATATATAAATCAAAATGACTGTTTCGAATTAAAAACAATTGAAAGACATCATACAATTACTGTATAGTGTTTTCTTCAAGAAATTTGATTCATTTACTGTGAGTAGTAATTGCTCTACAAAATATTTAGGATACTGAAACATCTGCTTTTATGTTTTTTTCGTTCAATATATTCATTGATAGACTAACAATGTAAATTCGCTGATTGCAAAGAACTTGCAACAACTTTTTAAATCAATTGTTAGAGAATAATTTCATCCAAAAAACTGAAAAATAAGTTTTAAGTAGCTATATTTTCTAAGATAGGATACGTGATTCAGGATATGCACAATCTATCGAAATAAAACGTTCATGTTATTCAATAGAGCACTTAAATTTCACAAAATTACTTTATCCAAATATTTCTATGAATAGATCTCTCATATTAAATACAACACAATAATTATCACAAGGGGTCCGGGTCACTTGACCGACAATTACTTGACCGACAATCACTTAACCGACACCACTTGACCGACTGATTGTTTTACCGACAGGTACATTTTACCGACAGGTACTTCTTATCGACAGGTACCTTTTTTCTTAGCAAAATTTCTTTATGTATAACCTACGAACCCTAGCAATTCCGGAGCACAATGGGAAAAGATGTATAAACTGGTTCCTCATTAAAAGAAAGCACTGTCATACAGATGCAAGAGCAACAAATATATAATCACATCATAAAATCTAATTTTTTATTCATTTTTACGAAATACTTTTAATGACAATGACAAATATTTATAATGAAAGGTTATGAGCAATACCCCGAAGAAAATCGATAGTTGATCTATTCTCACGATCAGCAATAACATTTTGAATTCTGACTTCTCGATTCTCATCTTCCTTGCGCATCCTCCGAGTGGGTTCTCCGCGCATTGAGTTTTCAATTTCCATTTCCATTTCATTTTGTTCTTTCTGAATTTGTTTAATCATCGTGATAATACCAACGTGAGCACGACCAATTAATGTTTCCCATCGTCTATGCCATGCTTCAACTTTATTTTGAGTTCTTGGAAATGCAAATTCTATGTTATCGAAGACAGACCACATTTCTGGTGGAAATAATGGATTTTGTCTTTGGACTGTTCCATTTCTCAATAATCTCTTTATTTTTCCATTCACATAGTTATCTTCAAACCATTCAATAATTGGTTCAGCATCAGATGGCAGTAAATTTTTCACTTCTTCAAAAGCATTAGGGATTTCTCCCGGATTTAAAAAGGCCAAAGCTGGAATATGTCTTAAAAGTAGACTAAAATTTTCGTCAGTTCCATATATTCTCGCCAGTCCTGCATCTTGAATTTGTCTGTATACGTTCTGCCCTAAATGAAAATGGCAACCTTTGCTTTGTGCACTTGGAAATTCTGATTGAACGGCATTGATTGAAGCTTTTTCGAAATCAGTTAGTATAAAATCAGGATTCAATTCTAGTTCATTTTCTTCTGCCAATTGATTTAGTTCTTGAAACAACCTCTGATATAATTCTTCGCTTTTCCTAGTCATCAATGCATAAACTAATGGAACAATTCGAAAATTCTGAGAATCACCAGCTGGCCCATGAATACTGTATAACTGCCGAAATAAAGTTGGAACAGTTTTGAATGTTCCGTCCATTATCCATAATTTTGCTGCTTGCAACCATTTGATATTTTCAACTGTTGTAAAAAGCAAAATTCTTTCTGTTCCATCGACTATCACTCTTCCAAAAGGCATTCCACTAAGTGTAACAGAGTATGCATCTGGCAATTTAAAATCATCTAAAACTTTCGGTTCACGTTCATTATCACCAGTACGTTTTGCTCGTTTGATTTGTTGTCTTAAAGCATCTTTTCGTGGTAAACATGGTTGTATTTCACGTGATGTTGTAGCAAGAACATTCGTAATAATTTGTACAGGTTGATCATTGCTAATTCGAGCCAAATCCTTCATTGTATTACATGCTTTCAAAACTGCGGGTTTGTTTGCTGATGGAGCATGATTATGCTGTTCAGCATCAAAACTGCGAATCTGATGCTGCTCCCCAATACAAAATGTAGTAGCCCTTGCAGTGCATTTCATTGCCTTTCGTCTGTTTTCACACACCCAGTAATACGAATCATTGCGATTTTTGTCTTTGACATACAAAAACCCATCGATGTTGATCTTGATCATACCTTTTGAAGATTGAATCACCTCAGCGAAAGTCCTTGAAGTCATGATCAAACTATAATTTATTTCACGGGTATTGGTGTTGAAATGGTAGACTGTTTTAACTGATAGAAAATCAATGGCTGATTCTATTTTGAAAGAAGTTTACTATATATAGAGGTAAACAAATCGGAAAAATCCGCAAAGGAATCTGGAAAAATCATGAACAAGAAGGGTAAATTCCAAAAGAAAGTAAAAAGGAAAAACTGTTGGAAAATACCACAAGTGACGAAGAGAAGGAAAGAAAAGAGACACATATGTATATTTTGTATACGTCATCTATACAATATAACATATGACAGAAAGGAGAAGAATATGCAAGTGAATTACCCTACAATACAACTGAATGTTGAATTTTTTTATTCTTAACTTTTTGTCGGTAAAAAGTACCTGTCGGTAAAAAGTACCTGTCGGTAAAAAGTACCTGTCGGTAAAACAATCAGTCGGTCAAGTGATTGTCGGTCAAGTGATTGTCGGCCAAATGAATGCGACCCATCACAAGATATACTTTTATTAAATATAAAATAATAATTATTTTCTCGTTGAAAAGTAAAAGTTGTCAATGCAAATAATCATCTAATTTTCTAGCAATTATATAGATAATTTGAGATCTGTGTTAAATCTAAGTATCTCCTTCACATATCGTTGTCCATCTTCATCGATTTCGTTATTGTTAAGATACAACGTGGTGAGCGTCTGTATGAAATATTTAGTAAGTGACAGTATGGGATGAAGAAGAAAAAAGATATTACTATATTTTGTCGTAGAGAAGTGGCAAGATATTGTGCTTTTTGATTACCGATTCCATTGCTGCTTAGATTCAATTTGGTAAGTCCCTATGCGAAACAGTGAATAAATAATAGAATAAATAGAAATACACAAGAAATATTACTTGGTTTTGTTGTAAAGCATTGGCAAGATGTTGAACACCATCATCACCAATCCGATTATTACAGAGGTTGAGTGTAGTGAGTGTCTGTATGTAATAATAAGAAAGTCAAAAGATGAAAGAACAAGAGAAAATCATACTTGATTGTGTCTCAAAGCATTAGCAAGATGTTCTGCTCCCTCAGCGCCTATCCGATTGCGTTGCAGTTCTAGTGTCTTAAGTGTCTATGAGGAGTAGTGACTGAATGAGAGAATGAAATGATGAAATGAATCTTTGTTACTCCATTTTGTTGTAAACTCTCGGCAAGATATTGTGCTCCTTCTGGGCCAATTCGATTTATGTTTAAATCAAGTGTAGTGAGTGTCTGTATGAAATAGTGAATGCATGATAGAGTACAAAGAAGAGATGAAGAATAGATATTACTATGTTTTTTTTCAGAGCATTGGCAAAATGTTCTGCTCCTTGTGGACCAATTTGATTATCATGGAGGTCTAGTGTAGTGAGTGTCTTTATGAAATATAACAAAAGTAATAGAATGAGAAGAAGGATAAGAAAAATAATATTACCTTGTTTTGTTGCAGAGCATTGGCAAGATATTGTGCTCCTTCATCACCAATATCATTGCGTGTAAGAGTCAGTGTAGTGAGTGTCTATATGTAATAGTAGCTGAATAAGATCATAAGATGATAGAACGAATATATATTACTTTGTTTTGTAGTAAACCATCAGCAAGATGTTGTGCACCTTGTTGACCGATTTGATTACCAAAGAGATCGAGTGTCGTAAGTGCCTTTATGAAACAGTTTGTAAGTGATAGAATACATAGAAGGAAGAGAGAATAAATATTACATTGTTTTGTTGCAAAGCATTGGCAAGATATTCTGTGCCTATTGAACCGATTCGATTCTGATAAAGATCAAGTGAGGTAAGTGTCTTTATCAAATAGTATATGAATAATAAGTGGATAAGAATGACAAAAAGAAGAATGTTACTTTATTTTTTTGTAGAGCATTAGCGAGATGTTGAGCACCTTCTGGACTAATTTCATTCAAAGAAATATCAAGTGTAGTGAGTGACTGTATAAAACAGCAAGTGAATGAGTCGGTAGTAGAATGAAATGAAAGAGGATAAAATATTACTTCATTTTGTTGTAAAACATCAGCAATATGTTTGGCTCCGAGGTCACCAATTTGATTAGAACCGATGGCCAATGTGGTGAGTGTCTATATTCAACAAAAAGTAAGTACTTGAATGAAAAAAAGAAAAAGTAGGATATTACTCTATTGTATTGAAGAGCATTGCTGAGATATTGTATTCCTTGTGGACTTATATGATTTGCGTTTATATTCAATGTGATGAGCGTCTATGTGAAAAGTGTGTAAGTAACACAGTGAGAGAAACGAGGAAGTAGTTATTTTACTTGATTTTGTTGTAGAACATTAGCAAGATGTTGTGCTCCTTCATCACCAATCTCGTTATTATGGAGATCCAATGTGGTCAGTGTCTTTGTAAAATAGTACGTCAATGAAAAAGTGAAAACAGGAAAAAGAGGACTTACTTGATTTTCACGAAGAACATTGGTAATATGTTGTACTTCTAGTGGGCCGATTTCATTATAACCAATAATAAGTGCAGTGAGTGTCTGTATATGATAGTAAGAAAATGATAGAATAGAAGAAAAGGAATGAAAAGAAATATTACTTTATTTTGTTGTAGAGTATTGGCAAGATATTGAATTCCATGTTCACCGATTGTATTCAAGTCAAGAACCAAAGTGGTGAGTGTCTATATGAAGTAATGAGCGAGTGAAAGAATGCAATAGGGAGAAGAAAAAGATATTACATTATTTTGTTGTAAAGCGTTGGCAAGATGTTGGACGCCACGATCATCAATTTCATTGCCCGAAAGACTAAGTTTAGTAAGTGTCTGTGTGAGGTAATGTATGAGTGAGAGAATGTGAAAAAAAAATTGAGAGAATAAATATTACTTTATTCTGTTGTAGTGTGTTAGCAATATATTCTGCTCCTTCTGGGCCGATTGGATTGTGCGAAAGATCGAGTTTGGTGAGTGTCTTTATGAAATAGCATATGTGTGATAAGACGAGAAGATGTAAGAATGTTACTTTATTTTTTTGTAAAGCAATGGCAAGATGTTGCGCTCCAATGGAACTTATTTGATTGTGACTAAGATTCAATTTAGTCAGCGTCTATGTGAAGTATTGAATGTAGAACAGAATAAGAAGATAGAGAATATTACTTGATTATATTGTAGAGCATTGGCAAGACGTTGTGCTTTTTCATCATCAATTTCACGGCATAAAAGATTGAGTTTGGTCAACGTCTATATAAAAAAAGAAAGGTAATTAAAATAATCATGAGATTGTTGTAGTAATTGAATTTATGATAGAATTTAAAGACTCTTTCTCTGTATATAATATTCAGATAAGAGAGCCGTAGAGAATAGCATCTGGTATATAAATCATCCTGATGAAAGTAAAATGTCTATCAGTGTCTAGGATTTTTGAATGAAACGATAGACTCATTTGAGGCTAGAAAAAACTCCGATTAGTAGCAGCAATGCACGTGTCCTTAAATTTATTTCAAGGATGATGAACAATTGAGATATGGCTTTACCTGATATCGATGGTAAGTGTTCAGAATGGCATTAGTATGTGTACAAACATTTTGCATCGAGGAGAAAATAGTTAAGTCATTGAGATGATCCAGAATTCTATAGATAAGTTCTATCGGTAATGCCAGTAAAGATGGGATACTTTTTTCAGACATCGATAAAGGTTTTTTTTATGTTTCTGCAATTATATGATTGAGAACAGAATTGTAAAAGAGTCGATGATATCAATAATAAAGTATGATGGTCTCGCAACGCTAGTCACTGTTTATAATTACATCGACATGGCGTTACCACAAAACAATTTATAATCATGATTGTAATAGCAATTTATTGGTCTCGATCTGTGAACTATACCGAGAAAGCTCAATAGAGGGCGCACATACACGGTAACACCAACATTAAAGATTCCTGCGGTCATCAGTCTATTAAGTAAAAATTTTGAATTTACAACACTTTGTTTGATCATATTAAAGACTATGACAGTTACTGAAATAATATTCTATGAAGAAAAAATATCTCATAATAGTTATGATGAAATTGCATTCGTTGAATATGGAACTTTTTATTACATAATAATAAAATATAACATACAAAAAAATTTGTTTAAAATGTTTTCCAATAAATTAATTCACAATTGTTAAACCATTTACCAAATTTTTCATTCTCATTTTTGTAAGATGTCAAATGCCATAGAAAATCACCATGTGAAACCAATAAAATCTTTTTGTAATTTGGAAAATTTGTTGATTTTAACATTTTTAAATATTCATTTAATTCATGTACACGCTTTTCTACACTTTCGTCTGTTTCTTCTTGAAATACTTCCATTATTTCATCTTCAAGAAGATCACATTTTGCTTTTATTTGTTCACGTAATAGAAAATTGACTTCTACTTTTGTATTAGGAAATGATTGAAGAAATGGAGAATAATCGAGAGTCTGACGACATCGACGTAATGGTGAACAGAGAATTAGATCGTAAGAATAATCAGGAAGACTAAGTGCAGCTGCTTGTAGTTGACCTTGTAAAGTGACTGAACAATCTATAAAATCATTGTTCACTGGATCAACATTATATTCACTTTCAGCGTGACGTAAGAGATAGACTTCCATCTAAAAAGAAAGAACAAAGATTGTGGTTAGCAATGGTACCTAAGAATTTAAAATATAGAGAAAAATGCATCATAGAATTTTATTAAATAGTTATTACATAGACACTATGCCAAAGAAGAACAGAAACAACAGACACGTGGTTTTGCTTTTATTTTTACAATTATTGTGCAATAACGCTGTAATGTTTCATTCTCCTCGTCTATCGTCTGATGATCGAACGTTTTTTTTTCCTTCATCGTTCTTATATCTTATATATATGCAAAAAAATGACATCAAAAGGAAAGAAAATGAGTCTAGATAGCTTATCTTTAAAAACTATTCATTATCACATGTTATTATTGTAATGGAAGTCATCGTAAAAATCGCCCATTTTTCACGATTGTTTTGCCAATTTTCGCAACAAATCGCGACTTATGGAAAGTTTTGACTAATCAGTAAACGCTATCCATTTCAACTTTCTCCTTAAGTACAACTGTACCCACACCGCCATCAGCATCTCGTATGTCTATACCCATAATGGATATACTACTAGATCTATACCCTTACGGATACTTCTAATATCATAATGCCCTTGCAACATACGGCTGATCACTTCGATTAGTTACTAACTTTGATGATTGTTCATTTGTATACAAAATAAACCGCACAATGAATCGTTTAGATACAAAGAGAAAAAGTAGTTTAAGTCCCTCCTCAGAAACCAACTTTTTTGTTTCTCATTCGATTTCAACCAAAAGCTCAGAGAATGTTAGTCTAAGTCAGGAGAGGTTGCAGTTGAACTATGTGAGATCGTTCTGTGAAGTGAAATAAACCCTATCTGCAGAGGGAGAGAGAAACTGCACTATAATGAATATATTCGACAAAAAAAAAATGGAAGGACTGACTCCAAAATCTTATATTAAACCACGAAAATTTCTCGATAAAAATATTACAATAGGAGCCAAGTTTTAGACGATAACTGTGTTAAAATCAGAATTTTTCATCACTATCAAAAAATCGTGATTAATCATCCAAATCGAGAGGATTTTGAAGACATGGGTTTAAAATATAACAAATGTTAAATTTGCGATGTACGTAGAGTGCATGTTCATTGAAAAATGTCGCATTTAAATGGATAATACTCTGAACACTCTATCACCTCAATAACTTTCTATTTTTTTTGTCAAAAACCCCTCAAAATAATTTCTATCATAAATACTATTTGGTCGGTCAACGATGTGAACCAATTTTCACCTTAGAACGAATTTTTTTCTTTATATTTGTTTTGAGTATTTTGAAAAGGATAACATGTTAACTCAAAAATTGACTAGTCATACATAGTATTTGCTTTTTTAAAAGATTTATCAAAAGAAGATCAAGCCGAAAATATTTTCCAAACTCTATATAAACAATGTTTTGATATTCAATGAATCTGTTAACTTATGTGCCAAGGTTGACGAATAGCGATATTTTTTGATCCATAAAAGATACAAATATGGAGGTGGTCTAGAATTGTAGATCTCGACATAAGCTATCTATTCCACTGTTTAGAAATTACAACCGAGTTCAATTTCAGGGATTGGGAATCTTTCTAAGTTTGTGTTCAACAGCTCTTCATAGTAATACGTATCCTATCTAATTCTATTCAATAATGAAAATTCCAAGTCCCTATCATTTTCCTTTCAAAATTTATAAGAGTACTGTCCAAGCGACTTATATTATCTTTCGCTCGATATTTTTTTTGAATAATTATAAAACAACAAGAGCTTCAATAGTGCCAGTTTTAATATTCTCTATATAAAAAAATGTACTTTTATTTTTAAACTAATTGTGAAAAAAAGTTATATATAGTCTTCAATGCGATTTTTATATATCTTTTGAATGAAAACAGTTAATAATCATAGATTTATGTCCATTGTTACAGGATACTCTGATCATTCTAATCATTATATTACACTTGGAAACTCACATTTTATCTAGAACAAATAGAGATTATTCCCTCGACTGTAGAGAGGGTCATATGAAAAAAAAGTTTGTTCGTTCGTTTGTTCGTTTGTTTGTGTCAGGGTCAAAAAAACATTGAGGTCAAAAAAACATTGAGGGCAAAAAAACATTGAGGGCAAAAAAACATTGAGGGCAAAAAAAAATCATCTCGCAAGAAGGCCTG
>JAJEKB010009626.1:0-58251 GCA_022393335.1 Macrotrachela quadricornifera | reverse complement strand
AACATCGTGTAAATTGAGATCCTTCTGAAAGTTTTCTTCCACATATTATTAAATGTTGTTGAAGATCCTCTCGACATCCATCCCATCCACAACGATTAGTACAATTAATTATTTGTTTTGGACATTGATAAGAAACATGATCAACAAGATCAGAACGTTGAATATTTGTTTGTTGACATAAAGGACATTGAACTAATAAACGATTTAGTTGATTGTTTAGAGCACGACTGATAACAGAAGGAAATGTGTATTGATTTCCTCGGCAAGATGGACATGAATTTTGTTGTTTTTGCCATTTATGAATACATTCTCGACAGAATGTATGACCACATTTTGTACAATTTACAGGTTTTTCAAAAGGGTTATTACAAATAATGCATTTAAGTTCATAATCAATATCATCTTCGTTTATGTATATATATGACATCGAATTTCTTCTTTGGTTTGAATTGCTTTTGCTGATGTAAAAAAAACAGATAATGTACTTACTTTTTTATATTATTGCCGAAATGACATTGAAGAAAAGAAAGAAGGAAATTATATACTGATTTATTTTTCTTCTTTTTCCAATGTATCATCAAATATACGATGAAATCGGTTTTTCCTTTCGAGAAACTTCCAACTTTTTTACGTGTAATGTTACACATTATAATTCAGCAACAAGGACCATCAATCATAAATATATATGAGGAATCTTCCTAATATTTTTTAAAATGAATTATCTCTATCACGTATCATGTTGGAAACTACTTAAAAAAAACAAAAATAGAAAAATCATTTTTTTTTATTATTGACGTTTATATCAGGAAGTTTTAACAGATTTCTCTTGATTGAAGAAACGATGAAAGTTTTTGTTTCCCATTAGAACATATAAATATTTGAAATGTATATTTTTAACACTCGAATTTCCTAGTCATGAAAACTTGAAAGTATAACTGACGTCATACAGAGTAAAAAGGAAACGAGAGATAAAATGTACATGCTTTTCATACAAAAGTAAACAGAAGAACAAAAAAGAAAAGAAAAGACGGGCATATCAGAATGATATTAGCACATTCATCCTTTTTTCTTTATGACGTGACTGCGTAACGTGCATTAGATAGTTCAAAGTCCTATTGGTAAAATATGCTATTCACTATTCTAATCTGAGATGAAAAAAAAAAATTTTCCCTTTATTTCTGTATAATCTAAGGAAAATTAACACTCGTCGCAACGACTTGCTCAACTCTCGACTGAACGATTGAGAGCATTTATACACTAATACACCTTATCGAGACAATCACTGCTAGTATGACATATAATTATCTACAGTATGTTGCACATTTTTGTAAGCTTTTATAATCGTTTAATTTTTTTAGAAGTTTATTAAATTTCATAAAGAAAAGTATCATTGTTATCTATGAATTTATATAAGTGATTGAAATCGATTGATGATCAACGTCCGCTTTTCTATTTCAGAAGTTGAATATATATTTCACGTGATGACAAAAAGATATCAGGTTAAATATAAGTTATCTCGACTAGATATATAACAATTCACTGTTCGAAATTGGGAGAAACTGCTTAAAAGAACTGCTAACTGAACTATTCAAAAAATGTTTTTCTTTCTATAAACAAGTCACAACTGTTCTATTATTAGAAAAAATCTCCCAGTAATACAACAATTATATTCTCTTTTGGATTTTTTTCCATTAACAGTATAATTTTGCTGTATTTATAAGGAAAAGATTTTCTTTAAAAAGTTCATCTCCTATCAAAGAACTGTTATAGAACATAATCTCGATCATAATTGTATTCAATATAATACTTTAGCTAAAGAAAACAAGCAATCAATGTCAATCAAATAAAAAAAGGACCAAATTGATTGAAATAATCTTGTCTCTGTGTTTTTTTAAATTTAGGTAAAATAGTCTCGAATTACACGAACTTTAGGCTATGATGGATTTTATGTAGTTACATTGAAGATTTTTCTTAGACTATTCATTCAAACGAATTATTATGATATATATACTCGTACTAGTTTTGCTAGTGAGAAATACGGCCTATGTCACGAATACCGGATCACGTTTAGCGTTAAACTGCGGTTCATCGATAATCTTCCAGTGAATTATATATAGTAGAAAGTGAACGCTGTATTATTTATTTCGTCTTTTTCCTTGCTGAAAAACATGAATACGTCTTAACGACGACAAAGTTCAAGTAAGCATTAATCTTTTTGATATTTAACTTTTAAATATTTTGTTTTTATATTAATTGTTTGTGGATTTATTTATTAAATTATAATTTTTAAATTCTTTATCTTTTCAGATCCATTCTTCTAATATTTATTAGTTTTAAATTTATTTTCTTTTATTGATTTTATTAATTTTTGTACTAATTTTTTTGAATTTTTTTTCAAAATTTATTAAGCAAAGAGAAAGCTGCCTAAAAACCAAAAAAAACCCACGAAAATTTCTCGAAAATAATCCAAGGTTCGTTCTGAAAATTGAAAAATTCTTTTCCAAGTGAAGAAAATTTCTCCAAACGACCGCCTGTGCACACGACTAGATCCTGCACCTTGATCCCTTTGACTACAATGAATATAAATATATTATTGTAATTATTATATTTTATTCTGTATTGTGATAACGATGGTACAAGGAGCCGAAATATCGATAGTATTTTTTTGTTTAATACATTAAATTTTCACCAACAACTATGTTTACTACTGTTGTTAAGTTGCTAATATTCATATCCAGATATTGTATAGGCATCAGAACTTCCATCATTTCCCATACTTGTTTTTGGCCAACAATTTTGATTTGGCTTTGTATACGAAAAAGCAACACATCCTGCAATTGCTTGACATTTTAAACAACAGCTAGCATAATCGGGTTCTTTTACTGGAAAACCAGGTATATCATTTCCAGGCAAGTTCCAATTGTCTTTACTTACAAAACCATTACACATGTTCGCTGTATGAACATAAATAAAAACATCATTTTATTAGCATTCATTGTAAAAATGTAGGATTTGTAACACTTGAAACATTTAATGTGATCCTATAATTCACTATACTTTCGATGGAATGTATTTTGTCTCTCCTATTTTCTGGTCTCTTAGACTCTCATGAGTACTGCATTGGGAAATTTTTGCTAGTTGTTAAATCCGAATAGATGTTCTGTTAGGTACACGAGTAGAATATTTGTTTCTGATCATTTAGATTTCATAGATAACAATAAGTTTATGTAAAAAGACTGCGAAATATTCGAAATTCAGGTGAATATCTCGACTGTTTAGTACAAAATCTGCAAAAATTTTGTTCTTACCCAAAAAAACCTAAAATAGTTCATGATCAAAGATTGTCTTCGATCGTTCGAGGGCACATTCTCTTTAGGTTAAGCAACGTGCTGAGAACTTCTAATTATGTTCTGTAATATACTGATCTATGTAGAGCGTAGAAAACCTCCAGGAAGAACAATAAGTGCTGAATTTATTCTCTTGAAGAAAGCATATGCAAGAAACGAGAGTATTCTCACCCTTAGCTTTTACAAAATTTTTATGAAAAAATCTATGGCAGGAAAATTGTCAAGAGATTAGTTGTCTTTCAAATGAAACAGAGAATTGACACACTTACGATTGTATCCAGATATTGTATCGGCATCAGAACTTCCATTATTTCCCATACTTGTTTTTGCCCAACAATCTTGAGTTGAGTTTCTATATGAAAAAGCAACACATCCTCCAGTTGTTTGACATTTTAAACAACAGCTAGCATAATCGGATGTGTTTACAGGAAAACCAGGTATATCATTTCCAGGCAATTTCCAGTTGTCTTTACGTACAGCACCACCACCACACATACTTGCTATTAGAACATAAATAAAAGTATCATTTCCTTAGCACTCCTTCTGTTAATGAATAATTTGAGAAGGTGATCTCATTCGATATGTATCTACAATTTACTGTATCTTTGATGTTCATTTCGTTTTGAGCATAGTAAATCTTTGTGAGTGTCAACACAGACGAGAGCTTTGTATTTTTTTGAAATTCAATTTTGTATTGCCCAAAGATGAGTAAATTTTAAAAAAAAACTTTATCAGAACATTATCCCGAATTGCAGAAAATTGACTACTGCTAAATTTTTCTTAGCTCAAATAAAAACCAAAAAACAACTTAGTAACGATTGACTTGCGGAATAGTTAGGAAGACCTTCTCTTAAGATTTATAAAACATCAAAGAACTTACTTGGTGGTGGAACTGGATAATTTTTTAAACAAAAATAAATAGCAATCGGAATAACAATAGCTGTTGTTATAAGGATGAATAATATACATAATGAAACAGGCTTTACAGAAGTAATCATTGAGATAAAAAAAGAAACTTTTCTGAAACACAAATGTAGTTTTTGTTCGAGCTAAAAGAAAATAAATAAACATAGCCAAGTGATTATGTATATATGAAATTAAATGTTATGCTGAAACGAAGAATATTTGTAAACATGAAAAAAAAACTCAGATTTTAGCAAATACAAGGTCACTACTAACGAAGTTTGCTTATTACTGAATGAAATCAATATAACCTATATATAAACTTCACCTGACGAATGATAAAATAACACTCTTAAACTGACTTTTGGATATTTAAGACCAACCATATTTTTCGCCATGGATTAGAATTCACCTATGTTTTATCAAGTCTATGAAATGTGAAAATGACGCTTCTTCCAGATTTTCGCTCCTCACACCGTCGCGATTTCTTAAGATATATTTATCGTTTGAAAGTATAATTTATTTAATTATACAGTATTCTATAGTTATCTATATATGGACTATAACTGATCTTATCTACTAAGATCTAGATTGAATGACGCAAATGAATTACATGATAATTCAATCTCTACCAGGATCTGTATCGCGTCGCACTAACTGAGTATGCTACGAAAGAACACATTATATCGCAGTAACAGCCAGAATCTGGTGAATCCTTATAGACATTCTAGTAGGCCCCAATAGATCGGAACTTCACGTTGTAATATTGTACTAAATTTTCGAAGAAATAAGAATATGATGACGGTTGGTGATTATGTATAGTAACTTTTTGCAATAATGGAAATTTTTTTTTTCTTTAAGTATGTAATAAAAAGGAAAAAAAATATATAGAAGAGTAGTTCAAGCAAGAAACTAATAATTTAAAATGTTAAACAAGCATACTCTAGCATATTAAAACAATTCTGGAAAAAAAGCAATTTTTAAATTATTGTTATTGATATAATTTGAAACTAAAACAATCGTATGTATACATAAAAGTCGAAGGAATATGACGATAGTGATCTGTTGACAATATTTAACTGCAAATCTTTTATCAAACAATACATAAATCATCCCTTTTTTCTAGTATTGGTTATTATTAATTTTTTGTTGAATTTACGTTAATTAAAAGCTTCTCAAGGGAAAAAAGAAGTTTTTTCCCATTTACTTAATTTATGTAATTTATTTTTATTAATCATAGAGAAATAAAGATAAAATAAAATAGAACAGGTAACTCGTAAGAAGTACGATATTTTTCTTTCATTTCTTTGACAACATGATTAAATGACTCTACTCTGAGTTGATTTAAAAGAGAATTTTTTTGCTCCATGGAATTGTCGAATTTGTTTTTAAAATAAATTTTTCTTTTTAAACAAAGTTGTCCAATCGTTTGTTGATTGATCATTGAATACGACTAAGATATGGCCTAAATACGGGTATTTCTCTCGTAGATTAGAGAGAATTTTTTTTATTGCAGCAGTAGAATTAACACCTTGTGAACAACCGTAATCGACGATTGTAAATGGAATGTTAACGTCAACAGATGAACGATCTTCAGCAATGACTCTTTGAATATATGGAAATGATTTTCGTACAACATTAAGTTGTGGTGCACTATCTTGATTATAATGTTCATTCTTTTTCATTGTTATGCTGGTAAAGTGTCAGTTCACAAAGTCTTTAGGCCAAATTCTTCCTTATTCAATCCGGAAATATGGATTTTCTAAAGCTTTATTGAAAATCAACTTTTTAATTTCTCGTATAGCTAAACAGAACTCAGCTAAAATGTGTCTCAAAAAACAACAATTCAAGTGATAAAAAGCGGAGACAAGCTGCATACTATTATTTTCCTTATCTTTAATTCTTCTTTTTTTCGTCATGTCCTATAGTATACAAAAAAAAAGTGGAAAAAATGTGACCAATAACACATTTTAACAACTTTTCTCTATTATAAACTATCAATCTTGAAGAATATCTAGCTCGCTTGATCTACACTTATAAACATATCAGAAATATTTTCTGAGAACGCATCACACTAAATTAATACTTGTTTTTCTGTCAAAATTTCACGAAAGAAGGCACTAACACTGATATATTAACCAATTTTTGAGACTTTTGTAGTGTACTTTGAGAGAAACGTATCGAATGGCAGCAGCTTCTAGTGTGTCAAATGACCAATCTTAATCGTCGACTTGCTTTGTCCTTTCTCAAGATCATAAAGATTTGGCTCCTTATTATCATAATCTTGGTATGATAGCTAACCATCAGGCTGATTACGATTTCAGAGAGAGTCCATAAAAAAACCGAGTAACGTGACTGGGAAAAAATTTTTGAATTTTTAATTTGATTATCTAAAGTGAAAGGTCATACAGAGTTAGTATTAAATCCCAAATATCAGCTTGATCTGAAAACCATTTAGGCTTTAAAATGGAGTTTACCATTGTTTTTATGGCATCAAAAGAGTTCGTGAAAAACTGTATCCTCTAATGTAAAAATATCCAAGAAAATGGATACTTAGCTTATCCTGTAGTTTCTACTATTTTATATAAAATTTAATGAATCTATAATAGTTCTGAATTTAAAATACTTCAACTGTGAAAGTATTTGATTTAGTTATCTAAACACTGTTTTGCGAATAAATGGAATAACAATAGTAAATTATTTTCAGAATTTGACTTTGATTTGTCTTATAATACATTCAATCTTCAACTCACCATTACCATCACTTTACATATTCTAAAATTTTTGCAATTTGCAACAGAGAGATCGATGGTCTTAAAAATTAATTACATGTAAAAAAAATTGATATTAAAATGTCGTTCTACTGAGGGTATCTGTCGGATGAATTATTTTTATCGTTCTCATTGGCTATATATGAAAATTATCGTATTGCACCAAAGAAAAGAATGAAAAGAACATGATTATGTTATCAGGTGTTCTATTTTAACCTACTTTATTTACTTATGGCCAGTATTCAACAAACGCGAACATTTTGCTTTTTTTATCATTTAATATTATACTAAGTTTAATTTAGACAAACAATTTATCTCTTAGTAGTCCATTTAATCATCTGTTGAATAAACTGCTTCTGTATACCAGTAACATTTACTTTCAACGACGAATTGTTTATCATGCGATTGTTAATGCTTCTTATTTCGTTCGTTCTTTTTGCTTCTATTAATCATATGAGTAAGTTTTCAAATTTCTCTTTTAATGAATACATTCATTGTGTGGCTTTAACTTTACTACACATTTTGTGTCTTTTTAGGATATGTTCTAGCTAATGGCGAAGTATCTCAATCAGAAACAACTAAGAAACCAAATTTCTTAATCATTGTTGCTGATGATCTTGGTTGGTCTGATACGTCACCATTTGGTGGTGAAATCAATACGCCAAATATTCAAATGCTAGCCGATGGTGGAATTCGATTTACTGATTTTCATACGGCTTCGGCATGTTCACCCACTCGATCGATGCTATTAAGTGGAACAGATCATCATATTGCCGGTCTTGGTCAAATGGCAGAAGAAATTATAAATCATCCAGATATTTGGCGAGGAAAACCTGGATATGAAGGTTACTTAAACGATCGAGTTGCTGCTCTACCCGAAATTATGCAAGATGCTGGCTATTTTACTACAATGAGTGGCAAATGGCATCTAGGAATAACTCCTAAACAAATTCCAGCTAAACGTGGTTTCGATGATAGTTTTTCATTATTACCCGGTGCAGGAAATCATTATGCTTATGAAATTGCTGAATCATTTCTTCCACCAGTCTATGTACGTAATTCCACATATATTGACTATGAAACTCTCGAAGATTTTTATTCATCTGATTATTTTGCTACTGAACTTATTAAAAGTTTACAAACAAATACTGCAACAGACAAGAAACCATTTTTTGCTTATCTTCCTTTTACCGCTCCTCATTGGCCTCTTCAAGCACCTGCCGAAATCATCGCCAAATACAAAGGAATATACGATGATGGTCCATCTGTTCTACGTAAAAATCGACTCGAAACTCAACGTAAACTAGGTCTTCTACCCTCTGATATTAATTCACCAGCTGATAATATAGCTAAAGAAGAATGGGAAAAATTTACATCCGCCGAAAAAGCTTATAGTGCTAAAGCAATGGAAATCTATGCAGCTATGGTTGAACGTATGGATTTTGCTATTGGACGTGTTATAGATTATCTGAAAGAGAGTGGACAATTTGAAAATACATTCATTTTATTCATGTCAGATAATGGAGCAGAAGGTGCCAATATAGATAGTATTCCGATTTCACCCACATGGAATCCAGATAAATTCTTCAATAACAGCTATGAAAATATTGGTAATAAAGATTCATTTATCGCATATGGATTACGATGGGCTGAAGCAGCGACTGCTCCTAGTAGAATGGTCAAAGGTCATATTACTGAAGGTGGTATTCGATGTCCGGCAATCGTACATTATCCCAAATTACATACATCTTTAACGGTCAGTAATGAATTTGTGACTGTTATGGATATTCTACCTACTGTTCTCGAACTCGCAAATATTCCACATCCAGGTACAACATTTCGCAAACGTACCGTCGTTACACCACGAGGAAAATCATGGGCTTCATATCTACTTAATCCTGATGAACACAAACACATTCACAATGAGTACGATTTTACAGGATGGGAATTGTTTGGTGAACGTGCTATTCGTCGTGGAAATTACAAAGCTATCTTAGTACCAAACGAATCAAATACGGCAAAATGGGAATTGTATGATTTATCTCGAGACAAAGGTGAATTAATCAATATAGCCCATGAACAAGAAGATTTATTGAAGGAACTTGTAGAAGCATGGTTCATATATGAAGCTGAGACAGGTGTCATCCTTGCTGAAGATGGTTGGGCGGTTAGAATGTCTGCTGATCTCGTCACATCTAAGCGTATACAAGATGTTGTTGCTCGTATGCGATATTGGTTGGTTCCTCATGATGAAATTTAAAAGTATAGAATAAAAAAAAGAAGTAATTTGTATGATTTACAAAAACATAATATAAAGAAATAAATTGCCAGAAAAAACAATCGTATTTTAAACCTTCTGTAATTGATTAAAACAAGAATATTGATGATGGAATGAAAATTTCATAGATTACGAAATATGATTTGATTTTTAAGACCTGTCTTGTTGGAATTTCTACATTTTGTAAATACCCTCTGAAGTGTTTGCGATCAAGAAATGAAAATTTATAGAAAGAAAGAGTTTAAATAGCTTGAAGATAAGCATGAAGAGTATTAGTTCAAGCAATTTGAATAATAAGACGTTTAGAGTAACTGTTGATCAATTGTATGGAATAAATAGAGCTCACATATTCGCTTCTTATTAACAAAACAATATTTGAAGATAATAACCCATTTTGCAACTTGGTGCAGACATTTGCTTCGTTTTGAAACGAATCAACAGTTACTTTAGTTTTAGAAAAGATATTAATTAATCTGGTTTATATGTTCGTATTCACAAAAAGAAATATGCCTAGTACAGCTATAGCTGTTGAATTCCATAGAAAAATAGAGCTAACTTTTTACTAACTCATTCAAATATGCGAAAAATTTGGATTTGGAGATTTTAGATGATGCTGAACAAGATAAGAATATTAAATAAAAAAAAACAATTCATCGAAGTCATTGATTTTTAAACTAACGATTCTTTTTTTTTCAAAATATTTCACATGAGTGCTTGAATTATATGCATGAAAAGTTCATTTCATTCGTATTGCAAATGGTTGATGACCATACTTTTGTAACCATTTAAGTTCTTCACGAACTTTAATCTTTCCATGCCAAGGATTATTACTTATTGTATGACCTTCATTTGGAAAAATTAATAATTGAACAGGAATACCTAAATAATACAATGCACGTTCGAGCATTTGACTTTGTGCAGGATTAACGCGTACATCATTTTGACCTGTAATAATATGTGTAGGTGTTCGTACTTTATCTAATTGATAGATTGTTGCTTCATCTTGATAAATTTGCGATACTTCCCAAGGAGCTCCACCAAGCAAATAGTATTTAAATACTGGTAAATCAATAATACCCCATTCAGATGTATGTTCAACAGCACCAGCACCAGACAAAGCTGCATTGAATCGAGAAGTTTGTGTTATTAACCAATTTGTTAAATACCCACCATAACTGTACCCACCAATAGTCAATCTATTTGGATCAACAATTTCATCTTTGATTAGTTGATCGATACCAGCAAGAATATCTCGACCTGGGCGTGATAAAAATTGGTAACGAACTTCATTCACAAACTGACTACCGTACCCTGTCGATCCTCGATAATTGGGCTCAAATACCAACCATCCTTCTGATGCAGCTAGTATTCCCCAGTTTTCCCAATCAACTTGAAATCCATTGACACTAGCAGTGTATAGACCACCATGAATCAGAACAAGTAATGGTAGATTTTTTCCTTCGAATTGTCCTGGTGGATAACGTAGAATTCCTTCAATCGTTCGATTTTTATCCTCATCCATCCATTGATATACTTTACCCCTTGGTAAATCTCGTTGCGTGAATAATTTATTAACACTAGTGATAGCTTGTGCTGATTGTAGTTGATCTATATTTTCAACCAAATAAACTTCTTTTGGTTTATCAAATGAAGAATAAACAAATACAATTGCATCAGTTTCTTTTGATGTCGATATTAATGTATAACTGCCATTCCATCCTTGATGAAAGACAAGATTGTCTTTTGGAGATTTTTGTTCATAGATTTGAATTTCTGTCCGAAGTTGTCCACTCATAAAAACACCGCCATCAGATTTGACTGAATATCCTGTTATACTTCCAGGAAAATCTTTTCCAAAAATGTCAATATTTCCATTGTTTAAGTCAAGAGAGAAAAGACGATCGAAAGTTTCCGTGAATTTGTCTCGATTCGAACCCAACGTAAATGAACGAAAAAGTAGATGTGTACCATCTCGCGATAATTTCAGATTTTGTTCGATACCTTCGTTGTTTGTCAATCTCAATAAGAATGTGGAATTTCGCACATCAATCGAGTAAATTTCAATGGCATCAAGTTTCTCGATTACTCTCGATACTGATGTAAATACAAGCTTGTGCTGTTGTGATATGAATAATAGTTCTCCTATGAAAAAGGGAATTTTTTTGATAAAGGTTATTTGAGTTGGTTTGTCTGTATCGATACGATAAATTGTTGTACTTTCACTTGTAGTTTGAGTTTCTCGAAATTGAATGACATCTTTCCATTCATGTTCATCTTGGCTTATCGAATCCAATGAAATTGTTGTAAAGAAAAGAGATGAATCACTATCAGCCCATACAAGTCCTAATGGAATATTTTTGCCTACTGAAACAGGCATTAATTGATCATTAATGACTGAATACAAGTATATATAATGTTCAAATGTTGCGCCTTTGTTAGTTGTCGGATTTTCATTAAGCAAAAGCGCGATTTGATTTCCATTCGATGACCATTGTGGTTTTGAAAACATAGCAAGTTTATTTGTAATTAACTTCATTCTTTTCATTGATATGTCATATATCCATAAACTGATCTCAAACGAACTTGTATTCCATGATGCGTGTCGCGTTTGAATGAGCACATGCTGACCCATTGGAGAGAAGCTCAATAGTTGAAAATTAGTGTTGTCAAAAAATTCATTCAATGTTAATTTTGGTCTCGTATTATCTGAAAAGCATGATATCAATTGCAAAATAAATAGTAGATAAAATTTAGTTGCCTCCATTACTTATGATTCAAACTTTCTTATTGTTCTGAATGAGAGCAATGATATGATGATCTTTACATTGTGATTAGAGTTGACAAATACATTGTTGTTTTTCTATCGAATTGAGAGGGATAAAGCAAAGTTGGTATTTGGATTAAAAATAATATTTCTTTTATTACTAAGAAAAAATATAGTCTGCCCAAAAAGTCCATGCGTGTGATGATTTTTTGGAATATCACGAGAACAAAACGAGATAGAGACCTGTGGTTTTCACCAGTAGATAGCCATGATGATAACGCAATAGGACCTAAAGAAAAACAATGACGAAAGGAGAAATTTAGTGGGGTAAATTACGAGTTTCTTAGTTTTTACTTACTGAGTATGGTGCATATGCATAGCTTAATTCAAGAAGTTCTGATTTACTATATTGATCAATAGTGCCACATATCCAGGATTTTGGAAATGCCACCGAGTCTCCTGAGGAAGATACCGTATTTCTCGCGGGAGATGCGACTGGGAATGTGAAGGATGCGCATTCCTAGAGAAAATCTTACATATCCGATGTCAAATGCCCACATCTCTCGGATATGAGTGTGGCGTCTCCCAAGGGAGATGAGGCATCTTCCTCGGGAGACGCGGTGGTATCTCCAAAATCCTGGATATGTGACACCACTCTTAATACAACAAGATATTTGTGTATATTAATCAAGTATTTCTACTTTCATTTTTTAATGTTATATGTATTATTTTTATAGTATTTTTCACAGGTGAAATAGTTTGAAGCAATTAATCATTTGATATAGTTACAAATTATCGAATATTTATATTAATGGAGAAGTCATTTTAATTTTGAATTGATTATTGATTCGTCACTCAAAATAATGGAAATTGAATAAATTATTTTTGTTTCCATTCCAAATAAATTTTATCGTCTATAGGTTTTATTGAATAACTATCCAACAGTTTTTCAAGATTGAGTATTGTTTGTAATTTTTGAATTAGATTATCAGCACTTTTTCCAATATTCAAACATAGTAAACAAAGTTGAATTTTTTTCATCAAAATAGTTCGTATAATAAATTCCAATTTATCATTAGTTACAGCACCAATTTCAAAGCATTCCATACGAGGGCATAAATCAATGAAAAAATACAGTTCATCAGGTTCGTTTATCTTCTTAACTCTTACTTTTCGAATATTATTACCATTCGATACACAAAGGAGAATATTTGCATCCTCGACAGATAAGCATTGAGATTGTGATGATGACAAGTATGATACCGATAGCGAATCAAGATTAGGTAATGAACGTATAAGTTCCATAATCATGTTCGGATATATTATATTACAAGTAATGTCTAAACAAGTAAACTGCACTGCAGATAAAATTGGATTTATTTTGTTAACTAAATATACATTTTGTGTAGTAATAGGAAGGTATATGATAGAGAGTTGTTGTCTCATATTGCGATCAATATCTTGATTAACATCTGAATAGTCATCAAAATCTGACCATATTCTTCTATAAAAGAATAGAATATTATACAAATTTTTCTAAAAGATTATCGTTGACATACCTGCATGGATGAATTGTGATTAACAACATATATGATGGTATAAGAGATACACAAGCTTGAACTTCAAGTATCCACTGTCGTGCAATCCAAAATGATGAAGTAAATTGATTGAATCGCATATGATGTGAAGTAAATTCCGAAATATTATCAATAAATTGTCGATATTCAAAATAGAACTTGCATAAATTAGGCATATATTGTAGTATTAATTGTTCCCATCGATAAGCATCAAGATAAGTAACATCTTCACAAGCTCTTATTCGTAAGATTTTTAAATGAAAAGATATTTTCTTAATAAAAATTTCAAAATCTTCAAACAATATATTACAAGATCCAATCGAAATATATCTCAAATTAGGTAATATTATCTTCAATTTCGTATTATATTCTTTACTCGATTTGACAAGTCGTATACAACTAAGATGACAAAGTCGAGGTGTATGATAGAGTATATTAAAAATATCATTGAGAGTACAAGAATGATTAATAATCAGATATTCAATGGTACTAATTTGTTCTATATTATTATTGAGTGATGGTACCAATATATTATATGACATATTACGAATTAATGAGAATTTGTTATATTTTAAAAAAGGTAAACGAAAAATTAGTTGATAGATATTGTCTAATAATTGTACGTCATCATCAAGATGAATTTTCAATGAGAAGAAACAAGGAAGAGAAGATAAATTGGTAAGAAGAGATATAAGTTGATTTGATTTGATTCTATGAAGAATAAGCGATTCGAGACGATTAAAACAAAGATCAACGGTAAGAAATGTCAAAAATCGATTGACAATTTTACTATTCCAAAGAGAAAGTGAAATAATTTTATGTTTATTTGGTATAATTATATTATTAAAATAATTTTCAATGTCAATGTCAGAAGATGAAAATAGATTCATTTTGAAAAGAACGGATGAACAAGTGAGAAAATTTTGAAAACGTATATTAAGATTTGAAAATGCTCGATGTATATCATAACCATCGAGATAATCGAAAATTTCACTAAAAAGTTCATTTGGTAGATCTTCGACCCGTGTAATTGATATACTAAACAATCGAGAAAAGAAAATAGAATTTAAACGCTTATTTTATTTCTTACATTTTGTTATTTAATGTTACTAAAGAAAAATACAAAAAAAAGGAGCTTATGATTAATATACAAACTATACAGTTGACAGCTTACTTGATAAATTCTTTGATTCTTCGTCATGGAACTCGTTCATATTTGACTGTTGTTTGATAGTATAAATTCGTTTCTATCTATATATTATATAATAAATATTTATACAGAAGAAAAACTATACAATTTGTTTTATTCTTCTTCATCATGCGAAGAGTTGAAGGAAAAGAAAAAGAACGTATGTCACATGTGCGTGAAATATAATAAAAATTTCTTTTGATGTCGCAATACTTGGAAATTTCTTTGTAGTATGAACCATGTTTAATGATTCATTCAACAGTTTTTCCCAGTGTCGTGTACACAATCATTGATAAATAAAGCAATAGTTGGAAAAAACCAAGACTTTGATTATCTGAATATAAACCAAGAGGAAATAGTGGAGTTATGTAATTCAAGAATTTTTCAACATTTTCTTTTAGGTTGGAAAGAAAATTCTATCGTTTCTTCTTTTAATTTTCATATAACGTTCTAGAAGTTTCCATACTACAGCGATATAAAAGGAGTATGAATAGCTATCGATATCGATGCCAATTGTGAAACAGAAATGAATATAGCTCAGAGAGAGAGATTCGAAGGCTTTTACTTTATGAATTCATTCTGGGCCATGAAGCAACAACCCATGTCAGCAAAATCGCCTGAGTTTGGACGATTAAGCACGATTTTGATCAGAGATCACCGATTAATCGACGACTCTGTTATATTGGTATTAAATTGCGACTAAATCACGGATTTAATGAATTTAATATTTTTCAATTCAGAAAAAGAATAAACAGCAATTCTAAACGAAGCGTTGACGATCCAAAACAGTGACTCTGTTGTGTGAAAAATGATTATTCACAAAATAAATTTCTATTCTTGATGTGATTACTTCCGTGTCACTGTCATATCAGAAGGCATTCATGAATATCGGAATAAAAAAAAGACATATAAGATACATACAGTGCAGCTAGATGGAAATAGTTATTGAGAGTTGAAACATATGCATCAGATTATTGTCAGATTTAAGTGGATTGACATCAATAAATATGTTAAGATCAAATATAAAGGCTTCTACATAGTTAGGTAGAAGGTCCTCAAATAATAAGTACGACAGATTAGAACAATACCATCGTCTTAGCTACAGGATTCTATTATTTAACGCTACCTGTAATATTTCTCTATTAAAATTGAAAAACGAATGCAAAACGTCTCTATTAGTGTTAACACAGTAACTGGATATTTTCGCAATAGTATTGTGTTAGCATCGGCATTGTGCAAACGAATACTGTTCCTAGCAAAACAGCACTACATTTGCTGTATTTTTTGACATTATAACTCTACTCATATATCCAAATGAAGCTTACATGAGTAAGATAAATTTTTATTGTGTTAATGCTAACTTCATACGAATATTAAAGCATTAAATCTTTTTGGAAATTTACAGAAGAATGTGAAACTATTTTTTTTGAGCAAACACAAAAGTTTTAACATTTTTTAAAACTTTCCTACTGAACACACAAGCTGAGGTTAGACACTGTTTTATTGAATTGGATATAGATATAAGCGCTAACCACTAGTAATACATGGTTCAGTATAGATAAAAGGGTTAGATTTTGTTAGCAATGGAAAGATCTAGTTATTCGAATTTGAAGCATAGCTAAAATAGGAAAGGCACAGTTATGAGGGATTAGACACAGGTATCAAGTCAGATATAATTGCAAGTGGTAAGATATCAATATAATAACTTCAAAATATAAATGAAGGTTCCATTATAGTTTAAGCATAGGAGTAAGGGGTCAGTAATAGTTATAAAAGGTGACACATATACATAAGTATAGGGGTATCCTTGGGTCCTCAAGTGCTATACTATAGGCATTCCCATAGCTCTTTAAATGCTGTACGGTGATTGTGTCAATGAGTCTTGATGTACTATATGATGGAGGCATCTATAGCTTCTCTCGTTGGATATTTTTGGGGTACCTTTTGTAAGCGAATAAATAAGATATTCATTCGCTTATCTATCAAACATATATTATATGGTATTTTCCTTTCGTTCTCCTTTATTCGTTTCTCTTTTCACGCGTCACATATATGTGGATTTTTTCCATTTCTGTCTATCATATATATTTGGTTTTTCCTCTCTACGTGCTTTCTTCTCATATGTGTATTGTTTAATGGATTTTCCATTTTATTTCCACGGATATTTCCAACACCAACGGATCATCCATTCTATATATATAGACAGCGATTTTTTATCAATAAACAAATTTCGTATAACCGCTGAACATCAGTCGATAAGACTAACAGAAATGGTTGCACATACCTTAACTCTCTTAAAGTAAATCTTTAGACCATAATATTTTGGATTCATATATGGATCCATCATGCCTAAGTTTCTATGGGGTCAGATCTGAAATCTGTTGACCTCCATGTTTTGGCAATCTTTAATTTTTTCATGGAATGTCTCTTAAGAATGTGTGGTAGTGAGATCATCACTACACGGTATCATCTCTTAATGACATCATAGTCATATAGAATCAACCTTAACTGATATCACGCTTACGTGATATTACAACTATATAAAAATAACTTTCATTAGTATCACTCATATGCAATACAACATATACGTAATGAAGACCTTCACCGATATCATGCTTATATAATATCACACACAATAGTATCATCGGATGATATGAATCGAATCCTTTGAGAGGAGATGAAAGAAAAGAAAAATAAAAGAACGGGGGACGTGGATATAATCAGTTGATGGTTTGTGCATGTAAGAGCAAGTAGCTCAGTGTAAACTTGTGTTTAAAAAAAGGAACAGCATAGAAATAAAGATCTTCTCACAAGTAACAAACCTAAGTTTGAACGATAGCAAAAGTGAACAAGCTCAACAACTACATAGTGTAAAAATGACCACACTCTTATATCAATCAATAGTCGTTCTCATTTATTTTCGCTATAACTATGCCATGAGGTAAACAAAATTCCAACATATAGACGAAGGTCCAAAGGTGATAGACAAAAACAAACAGTGATAAATATTTCTTTACAATATATGGGAATAAAATGATAGTCTATTTCTCTCTTATTACATCTCATTGCGACTTTCTTCGAATTTGTCTCTTCCCAATTCTGATTTATATAATAGTAAAACAGCTAAAAATATATATTTTATTTTTATACAGAGAAAAATCATTTTTAGTAATTAACAAAAATTTTTTCACTACTATTTTTCTTTTTCTTTTTCCTTTAATATTTAGTTTAAAAAATAACAATTGTGATATTTCAGCAGCAATTTTCTGTACAGTTGCCAACTTCGGACATCGATGTTATCAGTAATGATAATGTTAGTGAACTCGTTGATGTTGTCGATATTGTTTTTCATGTGGGTGAAATAAATGTTAGAATAACTAATAAAAAAATTATATTTATAAGCTGATAAAATCAATTTTTCATCAAATTGAATTTGGTTTTTGATTTTATAAAATAATATAATGTATCATTTTCTATTATATTTTTTTTTAGTTTTTTATTTTAATTTGTAATCCTTAATTATTTAATTTTTTTAATTTTAGCACTAAAGAATGTTATTTTTTGATATAACACGCAATTCAAAGGCATCAGGTGGTGCAATTGGAGAAAAAAAGAACAAAAATAATAGAATAAAAATTTTTTTATGTACTAAAAATAATTTTTCTATATATAGAAGCAAAATATATATTTTCAGCTGCTTTACTATTATATTGATCATTCTCAATTGCACTCATTACACACAATTCCGATTTAGTTTTGTACTAATTTTTCATTATCTGCTAAGATCTTTATAGATCTTGTAGCAATGATGTGGAAAAAATAACCAATACCGTCATACTCTGACAGGTGCAAATCAATTGTACTCTAACTTGCAAGAAACCAAAATAAAATTTGATTTACCAATTCAATAGGGTACATCGTTTGTACCATAGGTTGATATTGAATGTATCTGATTGAGTACATACCAGTGGAGTAAACATAACTGGTAAAACTGGCTGAAAATATCAATTTATTATAATCAAAGACTAGATATTCAATTTATTTCGATGCTATTCTAAGTCCAAAAAGAAGTTCTAAAGGTTAACAAATCATGTCATGAGATCAAAAACCATTAAATATCATAGAAAAAAAAATTTATTCGTTTAAATCTAAAAAAGCTGGTCACAAATCTTCAGTGTAGTCTTTGTATTTTTGAAATGGAAATAGACGTGGACTTCGGCCTTACGTAGATCGATAGAGTTGATATCAGGCTGTTTATCTATTTTATTATTATCAAAAAAGCATATTGTATTGATAGTAAAAACGGTTTATCTTGAAAAACCATAGTATGCACAGGACAAAAAAAGACTGAAATTTTTCGTCAAATTTATGAAAAGATAGAGCCATCTCGACTCCTTATATTGTTAAAACATTAGCTCTTTATATTTAGTTATTATGGAGTTATTCAAAAAATGTCCATGACCAACCATCTCTGAAATAGACATTAATATCTCTTTTTCCCAAAAAGAACAAATAGATTAAGACAAGTATCCATGTTTATATAAAAGATATATCGAAATATTCTATGATTATTAGTATTATGCTTTGACACTAAAGGATAAAAAACATCCCTGAAAAATAATAACAAAGGTAGATAACTGTTTTAAGGCAAGTTGTCATATTTTTTTCTCCATGATGGTATATTTGTTGATTAATGAATCGATAGTGTCCTTCACTTGATACAAATATTATCAATTCAAATTTTTTTCCGTTATATAACATTCTATTTTCATCGAATAAACTCAAAATATAATTTATAATTAGAAACTTTATTCAATATTAATATTTACAAAAGAAACTTTGTTTTTATTGATGATTGATAATAATCACATCATTTAATACGATATGTTTTGTTAATACAATTACGTTTAATCAGTATATTTGAATAAGAATATATTGTGATAAAGCAGCTAAAACATATTTTAATAAAAATTGTTATTTATTACTAAATTTCTTTTCTTTTTATCATACTAGGATAATAAAATATTTTTGATAAATAAGAAATTGTGATATTTTGGCAATAATATTCTGCTCAATTGCCATCTTCGGACATACATGTTATTAATAATGATGATGTTGGTGGACTCGGCGGTGTTGGTGATATTATTTTTCATATGATTAAAATAAATGATAGAATAACTAAGGAAAAAATTATATTCATAAGTTGATCAAATCAATTTTTCATCAAATTGAATTTGATTTTTGATTTTGCAAACATAATATAGTGTATCATTTTCTATCATATTTTTTTTATTTTTAATTTATAATTGATAATTATTTTATTTTTTTTTAATTTTTGATCTTTGAAAATATTGCATTGACCATTTTCAGTTATACTCATTATATTCAATTATATGACAAAAACAGCAGCAAAACCAGTCATTATTTATTATCTATTTAAATATTACTTGAATTTTATTGTATTTTATTTAATATCATTTTTCTTTATTGTTAGCATTTGTTTACATCACCAACTAATAGATCACATGATCCTGCACTACTTAGTGCTATTGAACTGTACGTTATATCTAAAAATGATGATTTCAAGTATTAGAAATTTAAAATTAAATAGTAAAAAATAAAGCATATTACGTTACAGAAATCAATATCAATTTTGATAAAAAATTATTTTCCCCATTTTATGAATATGATTTCTTTATTAGTTATTCTATCATTTATCTCATTTAATATCAACAACACCACCAAGCCTACCAACATCGTCATTATTAATGACATCTATGTCCGAGGATGGCAATTGAGCAGAATATTATTGCCGAAATATCACAATTTCTTTTTTTTTAAAAAATGAAAATTAACAAACTAAAGAAAAAAAATATAGAAATTTTTTTATTATCCTAGTATGATAAAAAGAAAGGAAATTTACTAATAAATAACAATTCTTATTAAAATATGTTTTAGCTGCTTTACTATTATATATATATTATTTATATTTGAAGTTTCATTTTATGTTGAAAAAAAATTTTGATACTTAATAAATATTTATTGTATTATTAAAGTAATCGTGTACAATAAATCATAAAAATGAGAAGGCCAAAAAAAATATGTATGCATATGATGGTGTGACTATTATAATAAACGATCGATCATGCATGACAATGAATAAATGCATGTGACTTTTTCTTTTGTAGTAATATCTTATTGCATGCTTATTGAGAGAATAAAGCAAATACGCATCGCATACAATCGAATTGTATCGAAACTAGATATGTTTTGAAAAGTTTTCATACGATTAAAATTTTCAAACAAATAAATCGTAATCAGTAAAAATAGATTAATGAACAAAGCAAATATTAAATCAAAGTATATAAGAATAAATCAACATAATAATACATGTGAAAGTATATTTGAACAAGTAGTTCAAAATAAACTGTGGTCAGTAGATATTTAATAGGTGAAAATATTATTCAGCAAAACCTTTCATGTGATATTTGGATTACTTGTATTCAAGATGTGGATAGTCTACTACGTGAATATTTTTTTGTATTACATTAAACTAAATTAGAGAATGTGTTGTAATATACAAAAAAAAATTATGAACAATATATTGATCTTCACCATTTTATCATTGCTTTTTCTATTCAATTTATATTTTTGAATCAAATAAAAATAAGTTTTACTGATTATGTGTTCAGAATCGTGAGTATGCATTTGTTGCAACGTATAAGTGTTTATTCGATCATATCATTGAACTGTCATTCTATGTTGAAAAGCAATATATCAAATCAAACGATAATCGAAAAGATAATGAAAAGAAATAACAAACACCAAACATCAAAGCAAGTATGGTCATGGCTATCGATGAATAATAAAAATGTCCTTAATATATGTTTTTATTTCGAATAAGAAATATTTTGAAAAAAAATTTAAAGGACAAACTATTGACATATACATCTGTCCTAAAATGTTCCTTTTGAACATCTCTAGCTATCGTATAAATTGCTAGTTGTATGCTGCCCAATTTTATTCTATCAAACATCGTAGAAATACACGAATAAAATATAATGTTGATATACAGTTGCACTAAATATATTTTTCAATATTTAAAGATTCTTCAAATTACAACTGTTTTTTTGCTTTTTCTTTTCTTATTTATTACAAGAATATTTCAATCAATAAAAATTTGGCTGAAGTTTCGTGCAATCCATCTACTTTATTTCTTCTCTCCTTAATGATAGCTGATTCCGATAAAGAACTAACTTGTCACAACTATAAAGAAATAATATTCTTTTTCGATTGATTCTGCATGCTACTGTTCTGGGCTCTTTAATTCATGTCGCAATTATAAATTTCTCTTTTTAAATAAATATATTTTATTGAAATAAAGTATTGTGAGAATACAAAAAATGAAAAAAAAGAAGGCGCATGCAAAAAGAAGCACACTAGTACATAAAGGGTATAAGAGAAAACTAAGCTGATGAATATATGATATAGAAAGAACAAACTACTTTTTATATTGTTTTCCACTATTGGTGAACTTCATATCCAACTCACTTAACAGTTTATTCAAATGTTCTTCTCATTTCAAGGAAATGATGAACATATTGGATATGCAATAACACATAAAAAACGAACAATTCTTATCAATGCTCTGATCAAATATTTGGCTCGCTTGGATGCAGCTATTTTCCATTGACGCAAGGAGCGCAGATCATATAAAAAACGAATTTAACTGAAATTGTTTTCAACTATTTCGCTTCTATCGAAGTATTGCTTTTTGATTAATAACATGATTGGATATCACATCAAGAATGAATAATAAATATATAGCAAGTATAACGTGCGTAGAGCACATTAGCAATGAATAATATTGGGCGCAGTGTTGTTCTGCTCGATTATTTCGCTCACTTCCAAGTAAGCTTCAGAATGAAATGATAATAATGACGATAGCATCAAAAACAATGATTATAACAAGCAAGATATTTGTTATATTATAGTGCTTCTCTCATTAAAAATTTCTGAAACTACTGACACGATTGAAAATCATGTTAAAACGAAATAGCTTTAAAAACGACTCTATTCAGCTACCACATTCCTTTCAGAAGACAGATTACCTGCTAAAAATATCATCTAGAATCTCATAAACCATGCATAGTTCAAAATAACTTTTCATACCTAAATTAGAATCATTTCTAACAGATAGTCTACAATTAGACATCTCATAGAATGTCACATAGCCAACAAATGCTTAACAACACATCAGTTAAACTATTTTACTCATTTTTAAACAAATCTTTATTGTCGAGGGCATCAAAGGACATTATAAGAAAACCGAAAATTACTTAATATGATTTAGTTCAATAACACCTATTCCTATCGAGTAAAGGTAAACGCTCGATTGATAGATCAAAACTAAAAAGACATTTGGCTAACAAAAATCATAAACTAATTCAACTTTTCTCCGAAAACCCAACTAAAACCTATTATCATCCGAGAGAGACCATAACTTACATAAGAAATGAAAAATTTCAATAACATAGATATCTAACTATTTCATTGATATTGAGGACAACGCTAGAGCTCACCGTAGTATCGAAACTTCAATGATACATGAATAAATATAATAAAACTTAGTTTCTACTATATGACTCATTTCAATGACACCATCAATCTTCCATCCAGAGTACATCCTCACAGTAGAAATGAATAGGTCTAAGTAAAGCTTTGTTCAACTACTCTTCTCCCATAGAAGCAATTCTCTAGACTAGATGGCATAATCAAAGATCACTATAGAAATCAATAATTCTAATCAAGGTTCGTTTCAAGTTTTCTTTTCTCGCCTCAGCCAAAATCTGTAGTTGATCATTTGATCGAAGAATACATTACAACGGAATACTCCTAAGAACGATTTTGTTCAGATGTTCTTCTTTCACTAAAGCAAATATCTGCAGATGATTATATTATTAAAGATCACATTAAAACTCAATGATTCTCAGCAGAATTCTATTCAACTTGTTCGTCTCCTGTCGAACCAGACATCTACAGTTGATCACATGATCGACGATCACATTTGAAATGAACTGTTCTAACTATGGTTCTGTTCAACTAATCTTTCCACTTTGCAGGTAATATCTAAATCATATAATACATACGAAGACCACAACAAGAGAGAATCATTTTAATAAAGATCCTGTTCACCTCTAATGTTTCTCTCGAAATGAAACTGCACTCAATCCAATTTCTTAAGATCATCAAAATAACCTAATTATATCACTTTGTGATCTATTGCCTTGCTCTATTATTCTGCATTCAATAAAAAAAAACATACAGAATGTAACTCAATCACATCTCATGCCAGAAATAAATAATTTTAACAACTCTTCCACATTCCTCAGCCTAACATCATTCATAGTAACACTCTCAACATTATTACAGGACGAATAGTCACATGCGACAAGAACAATTCCTACCACCACATTGTCCAACTATTTCTCACCTTTCACCAAAAAGCAAAGTACTTAATTACCTAATTCAAACACACGCTCGAAATGAAAACTTCCAAGAAACATTTTTCTGTTCAACTGTTCCTCTCAACCTCAAGCAACCATCTGTTGTTTATCTTAACCATCAAAGATGACATAACATATAGCTAATTCTAATCAGTCTTTCCTTCAAGTATACAGCCTCAAATTCCGTCAATATCTTCAGATGACCATCACATTTCACGCCACACTATAACTGAATACTTCATACTATGGTTCTGTTTAATTTTTAGTCATCTACTTCAGGAAAATGTGCATTTAATCATATTCACGAAGAGCACAATACAAATAAATAGGTGTAACCAGTGTTCAGTTCCAAAACTACGCTTCAGGTGCAGGAATCTCGACCATTCGACCTAAAAAAGGAGACAACATCTAAAATGCAGCATTTTGAACACCTATCCATTCAATTCTTCTTCTGTCCTACACTCAAACATTTGTCGTTTACCACAATTATACAAGACGACATCAAACATGAATCCTTCTAGTTAAAATTCTGTTCAACACTATTTCTTACCTACAAGCAACCATTTGCATCTCATCACTACGACCGAGGACCACATTAAAAATCAATCTCTCTAATTAGACTTCTGTTCAAAAGTTCTTCGGACACCGATTCCATCACCTCCAACTAATTTAATAATCGACGATGATATGATGTATGACTGACACGAACAAAGGCTAATTTCTATCGCTGTACTGTTGCCTATGCAAACATACCTGGAAGAAAAAAACTATAGATGATCCCATTAGAAATGAATCATTCTAAGTATAGCTCTGTTCAAAAGTTCTTATGCTGAAGCAATCATCTGTAGTTGATCACAACGATCAAAGATCACATTAGGAATGAATAATTCTAATCATGGTTTTGTTTAACAGTTCTTCTCACACTGAAGCAATCATCTGTAGTTGATTACAACGACCAAAGATTACATTAGAAACGAATCGTTCTAACCATGGTTGTGTTCAACAGTTCCCATGTCGCAGAAGAGAAAGTGTTTTGTTGAGCACTTAATGGCAAATGACATTAAAGATGTATTATGGAAAGTAGGATTCTGTTCGACTCTTGGTTTTCTTTAGAAGTAGATATGTGGAATGACGCATTATGATGAAATATAATGTTGAAAGTGGATAACTTTCAGAGTTTTATTCAAGGATCTTCTTGTGCGAAAGCGAAGATGTCTACCTTGTGCCAAGATCGTTGAAGTCGTCATAATTGAATAAATGTAAGAACGATTCTATTCAATTCTTGTGTTGCTGGGAAAAGGAGTACCTGTAATTGATCGTTCTAGAGAGTATGAATAGAGAAATGAATTATTATAATCAACTCCTATTCAGCTATTCTTTTTGTGCTCGATAAAGAAATGTTGTATGACGAATGATCGAAGGGCACAGTACAAATGAAAAACGTGTACAAGAGTTAATTTCGAGTATCCATTGTGCGTCGATGTGTAGAGTTGTCATTGGCGTCAGAGTGGCTGGATATATTATGAATGAATAACTATAACTAAGGCTTTGTTCAGCTGTGCTTCTTTTATATAAGTGAAGATATGCTTTTGATTAGATGATGGAACATGTCGTTATAGGGGAAAACTTCTAAGTAGAGTTCTGTTGAAGTATTGTTGCCAGATTGAAGGACACATCTAGACTTGATGCGAATTATTAGTGACCACATTGCCAGTGAATTCTTGTAATCAAAATTTTCTTCGACTATTGCTTTCTTACTGATGGTTACATCTAAAGTTCATGACATGATCTAGGATCATATTATGAATGTGGAACTTTATCAAATGTACAGTTCTACTATTGTGCTGGAATTGATGTAAAACATGGCAGTCTGTTACATGATCGTAGATCATACAAGAAATGGATTGTTCTGAGAATAGTGCTTTCAACTGCTGTTGTGCGGACGAAGCAAAGATTTGCGGGTGATTGAATGGTGGTATATGGCATGAGAAGTGAACACTTTTCATCGGATTTTGATTTGACTATTATTCTTTGGTCGAGGACAATCTGGCCAGTCTATAACATGACAATGGACCACATTCAAGATGAATAATTGTAACCACGATTCTGTTCAATCGTTCGTTTCACGCTGCAGCAAATGCATGCAGTTGATTATATGATCATCGATCACATGAGAAATGAATAATTATAACCAGGTTCTGTTCAACGGTTTTTCTTCTGCAGAAATGAAAATGTGCAGTTGATGGCATGGTCGAAGATCGCATTTAATATGAATAATTCGATTGAAGGTTCTGTTTAATTGAAGTGTGGTATCCGAAGTAAATATGTGGACTGGATAAGTCTCTTCATTTTCACAGTCGTATTGGCTTATTTAAAGAAATGTTCTATTCAACTTTCTTGGGTAAGTCGAATTCAAAGTGTGAAGTTGTGTCCGACGCTTCATGATATGGATTGTGAAAAGATGCAATAACGATGGTGTTCAAGATATTATTAGTGTTGAATAGAAGCTTTGCTGTTAGTGATTTGCTGGAATACCGAATGAGTGGTGAATAGCTCTATTAATGGTTCTATTCAGGAGTTTCAGTATTTTAATTGTAAAGTAGGATAGTTTGATATATGATCGAACATCATGTAAAAAACGAATAGTTTTGATCAAGGCTATATTCAAATATTTTCTTCACTTGGATCCAAATATCTACAGTTTATCACATGATCCAAGTTTACATTTGAAGTGGATAATTCTAACCAGAGTTCTGATCAGCCATATTAGTGACTACAAAGTAATAGTTTGCTATTGATATATCGATACAATATCACATTAGCAATGAATATCTCTAATGATGGATCTGTTAAACTATTGGATCCACTTGGAAGCGGAGGTTATAGGTCGTAACATGACTGGAAATTACATTAGATATGAATGATTGTCAGAAGTGATGCGTTCATCTTCGTTGCTTATTCGCAGGATTAATCTACATTTGATGATACTATCCAAGATTACAACGCAATGAAATCATACTAAGTAGAATTCTATTCAACTGTTTCGCTCATTTGGCAATAACTATCTGCAATTATTTACATCATCGTAAATCACATTAGACACGAATAGTCCTACGCAATACTCTGTTCAGGTGTTCTTATTCTGTCGAACCAAACATTGGCAGTTGATCACATGATTGTGGATCCTATCTGAAATGAATAATTTTAATCAAGACTCTATTCAAATACGATGCACTCTACCAAGCAGGCATTCGCAATTGGCCATATGATCGAATATCACATCGACAAAGAACAACTCTAACAACAATTCTATTCAGCTTTTGTTCTATTCGAAATAAAGATTTGAAATTGGTGATATGGACGACGCTCGTACGATGAATGCATAATTTTAACAAAGATTCAGTTCAACTATTTCTGTTATTCTTTTCAAAGGATCCCTCATGCTTACACATTAAAAATCGACGTGCTAAATATACTATTTTAACAAGCTGGTTGTTCAAAAGATGATGTGTATGTTGATGAACTTTAGCAGAATTTTGTTGACAAATACAATGTTGTCAAAACTGAATCATATCTTTGGATGGGCCAGTAGTTTTAATATGGATTGCCATCATAAAAGTAATGCAAACCAATACTGCTTTATGTACCATTTTTAACGTTGTTGGAAAAATAAAGTTGTTGATAAGGTATTTTAGTAAATGTGTATGCTTTTCACTTTTACCCAATTGTTTATATATCCATCGATTACGTTGGAGAAAAATGCTGATTTTTGTCTCTGTCTCTCTCTCCCCTCAAGACGATCGGAGGCTGCTCGTCATGTCTTGCATGGACTAAGAAGAAGAATGCTTCTTCTGATTATAAATACGAGAGAAAAAGGCTATGTTAAGTACGAGAATGACGACAAATGTTTCTCCACCTACTTAAAAATAAAAAAAACCTCTGGCTATAACATATACAGTAACTACTGAAGCATATCACTTGCATAGTTGTGCGCCACGCATTCATCATGTGCAGGAAGAAAAAAATAGAAGGATAAATGAAGCGAAGATTCGCATAGCTCTCTTTCTCCGCAAGCAAACGCGTACCATACTTGCCATTGATAATAACAAATGTCAGTGGCCTTTTTTCGAGAACTAGTAAATTCAAAGATAATTAGCTTTCTATCAAAGATGAAAAACAACATGAAAATAGGTATATCGAACTTAGTTTCATTGAATTTTGTTATCAATGTTGAATACTGTATGTATCTCTTTATTTCTTTTGCATCATCGTCAAGTAGCGGAGACTTACACATGTGTATTCTTGTCGCATTTGTACCGTATCTAACGAGGGAACCATCCAAGGTGACACCTTCCGTTTTTGTTCATTCATATCTCATTTAGTCGAGTATGTTGTGATAGTAAAAAGCCTAAAAGGGTTTTTCCCCACGAACTTAATTAATCCAAAGAGATTTGAAACTTTGACTATAAGTGGACATTTTATTTTATTGTAAGTATTTGTCGATAGCTACCAGTTTGCGGACGCCATCTATTATGTAGCTATATAAGTATGTGTAAGAAATAAAATGCATGCATTTTTTTTTCTTACATTTATAAGCATCGTTGCGTTGCAGTTCTTTTACAGTGTCAGCTTTACTTCTATATTTTGATTAGTTGTAATACGTTAGCTTTGTGAGAAAAAAATTTCGGTTACCTATACAGGTATTTCATATTTGCCGAGAAGTTGCTAATAGATATATACTACTGACATATTTTTTTTAACTTGCACATACTGTGAATAATCATGATAAATCCGCATCGTGTCGGAGAACTTTTGAGTAATTTAGTCTCGGATAAGTGATCTTTATATGACTACAGTGCTGAAAGCAGTGTACGGGATGAAGAGACTGCAAAACATTTATATGATCCTGTTGAATCAATACTTGAAAGCACAACATTACTCTTTCGATACTGAACATACTATTGATTTCAACTATAATTCTAAAACTGAACAAAATGAAGAAGGACGAAGTGATGGTGATACCCAGATCAAAGCTGAGCCATCGGATTCTGTCAGATCTGTTTCAATTCAATGAATTCCGATGAAGTCGGATGGGCGGACCGATAAGATTCAGTTATCGGAATGCAGTCGGTTCCATGCAGTTCCGAGCAATTATGAGTCGGATTAAAATGCATCCTATCAAAAAATCGATATTTTAGGAGAAGGATCATTATCAATGAATATTTACTCTCTTATTGTGTTAAGGTCTATATCAGAGATGTCCATCGCGCCACTGACGCTGCCGCGGCAGGTTTTTTTTTTAGGTTATCGCGGCGCGGCACATCACTCATAATGGCGCCGCGGCAGAGGCTTTTCATGTTTTTAGCCACCGCGGCAGCGACGCGACTCGATTTTTTTGCAGAAATTTTATCTGTAATTCTAAAAAATATACAGCCTCAGACCTGAAATTAAACTCCAAAAAGTCGCATTTTTTCTTCATGTAGTCACAGTAGTAGTGCTGTAACCTTTTCTTCAAATATTGCTGCGACAGCGGCAACGTTTTTAGTATGTCGATGTGCAGAAGCACCGTGGCAACATGTATTTTATATAATACCGCGGCGCGGCCTCAGCAGCTGTAAAAGACCGCGGCGCGACAGCGGCAGATTTTCAGCCGCGATGGACATCTCTGGTCTATATCTCATCTATAATTGCAAGAATAATAACCAAATTTTTACCATATATACAACTAAAGATTCTCTACAAAATAGAATTAAAATCATTTTATTCAATGTCTATACTAACGATCACTGTCTATCGCAAAAAAAGCTCGTTTTAACACTTATTTTTCAGTGCGTGACAAACATTGTTTAATCTGTAACTTCGCAAAGGCTTTCAGCTAAAAAAGTGAAATTTTTATAACAAATGCAGCTTTATACAATCTATCAAAATAAAAAGAGAAAAGCAAAACAATATGTCAATCTTTATCAATGGGATTCGAACTTCTGAAAAGACAGAATTTATGAGGCAAAAAATATAAGAAAACAGATAGTTTTTCAAGATTTTGGTTGCCAAAAATTGATTTTTATGAAAAATAAATATTATATTCAGAGTCAGCATGTTGAAATATACACCTTTGTAAGATGACTTAATGGTTCTCACTAGCTATTCATGTCCATATGAACATAGTTAAATAAAAAATAAAAAATACATTTAAATATATTTTGAACTGACTTATCATAAACAAATAAAAACATTTATTCATTTTCTTCCGAATTGAACAAATGATTAAAAAAAAATTAATTTATGAAAAAATTAAATTGTATCGATGATAAAAATAATTAACAACATGTAAATAAGTAATACTTTGAATCCATTAAATAATTTGAAAAAAAATGTAAAAATTAGAATAAAAAAGCAATTTAACGCATTGAATTTGACTCAATGACAAAAAAATTATAAAAAGATACATCAAATTAAGGATTCGAAAATAGTTGAGAAATAAAGAATGAAAAGAAAAATAAACCTAAAAATGACTTCTTACATCATCTCAAAACGAGAACACAGTCCAAATGAGCTAGCTGTTCAGTTCATGAACTGAAGATCTAGAGATCAATACTCTATATGTTCACATTTGATCTGTTCTGTTTAGAAAACCTGCTACAATCCTGCCACGATACGGGTAAGTTCAACGCTTATAAATATACACTAAAAAGCCTTAAACCTTGCCTCACAGCAGATTCCTGACAAGTTCCTTCGTTGTAGTTAGACAGAAGTATAGTTGTGTAAGATACAAATCTTGGATGAATCTTAAAGAATTTTTGATAAGAAGTATCAAAATCCTGACAGAATCCGACGAAAATCTTGATATTATACTGGCAATATCTTGGAAAAACTTGTCTTGAATCTCGATAGGACCTTGAAAATTCTTTGGCTACACGCTTCTTTCAGGATTTATTGGTTTCCTGGCCTAATGCTGATCTCAAAACAATGATAAACCTATCACAATCGTAGAAAATCTTGTTTTAAATCCTAATATGATCCTAGAAATTTCCTGGCTACACGCTTTTTTCAGGGTTTTCCATTTCCTCAGAAAAAAATGTTGAATCCTTGCAGAATCCTGATCATATCTGTAAATGATCAGACTCTGAAATATCAAAGATTTTGCCTAGGGAAAGAACAAAGAATTAAAATATTCTCTGTAAAGTTTTTGAAAGAATGCATCGAGCCAATTAGCCCACCTTTTCCTCAAATACATTCCTCAATGTAAACTCAACTAGGCGCTTGTAAAAGTAATCAATTTTCTTTCTCGATATATGCCCATGAAAACGCCATATAGTATAGAAATATATAAGAAATAAAGGACTTTAGTCTCCGTTTTGTTGATGTCAATATTATTCTTTCCTGTTTTATGCAATTTACTTATGAAGGTCAGATGTGACTTGAGTTATTAAACATTGTATCCTGTTTTGACCTAGGCGAATATTAGATTGGACTGAGAATTTTAGTGAGTTTTGGGATAGGACTAAGCCATTCTGGAATCCGAGATTAGTCTAGAAAAATATTAGGCCAAATTTAGATTCAAGAATGGATTAGTCTAAACTCGGATCTCAGAATGGCCTGCGACATATACAGGGTGATCCATAAGTTACCAAACACTCTTTTATTGTGAATAACTTTCGATAGGAATAAGATATAGACCTGAAGTTTTCACCATTCGAAAGAGCAATGTTCGAATCATCGATCCATATAATATTCATTAAGATCTCATGTTTTCCATTTTTCTTAGAACATGATAAAAGATCATTTTATTACATAGCACAAATATTGACTGAAATATTAATGATATGTCTATATTTGTTAACCTAATTCATAATCGATGCATAATAAATATTATTTAAATGTCGAAATAAGATTAATTAGAAAGATATTTTTATTAATAAAATATAATTTAATTGAGAAGATAAAAGTGAGAAAAAAATTGATGAGAATATTAGAAATGTTAATCAACCATAAACTGTACAATTTCATGTGAAGTTTATTGTTATTCTCTGCGATATTGCAAAGCACACTCGAATTGTTTGCCATTTTTGATTATACTATTCCAATCTTTATTTTTATGTATACGTTTAAGACGTGACTTCGGTGAGTGCAGTTTTTCCTTTAATTCATCAACTGGGATTGATATTGGAATTTTTTTTACAATTTTCTTCTTGCCACCAGGTCCAGATATTTTAAGTTTTATTTTGACATGATCAGCATCCGAAGACGATGTACATCCCATTCTGTCAATATTATCCTACAAATAGATTAGAATAGATACTTTAAAAGCATGAAAATCATTTTCGGAATGGCATTAGTAGTGCTGAAGTTATTCTACACATCTTTTACAGAGTAGATCAACGTATTTAAATTATTGTCGAGATATAATTGTTTCTTATTCGATTTAACACAACAGGATACGACTAATAAATGAAACAATTGAAAAATATCTATTCTCAACTTTGATTTTCACGATTCTCTGGCAAAAATCCGATGCTTTAGAGAGTATCAATGAAATTCTGCGAACTGGAAAATTATATTACACAATTGCAGAATCACTACAAAAAATAAGTGTAGATAAAAACTATGTATTTATGTGTACATATTTCTTCTCTTAGCCACGCATTTAGCGGAGTATTGAAGCTAATGAAGTGTGTCAATGACGTGCAGGAAAAGAACAAAAATGACTCAATAGATAGTTTCGTTGCAATGAATAATATTCTCCGTCTTTTCAAATGACCTTCGCTAATCTTGATTCTTTCTCATTATTAGTAATTGAATCAAAATGATCAATAGTGTACTTCAAAATAGTAACATTATTTATTTGTTTAAGATCATGGAACTAAAAAATGAACGAATATTTATATTCATCCAACATATCTTACATGTTAGATAAGATCACAGAAAATGTCAACATTGAGAATAGTATTCACCATTTTGAGAACTATCGATTGTTCAATTTCGTTTTACAAAGATTTATACAATAAGGATGAGTTTTTTTCCAAATCCACACAAAAGAAAATAAATAAAAGATGAGTAATGCATAGATTTTGTTATTGAGTTGTTTTATCTGTGCATCATCTAATATTTATTTTTTCAAGAAAATTAAATTTTTTTGGAACCGTTTTTCACGAGCAAAAGGAATGTTTTCTTTTAAAAAAACAGTATATTTCATAAGATGCAATATGAAAAAGTGCCCGGGTAGGCCCATTCATGTAGCACCGTAAATGGTTGCCGTATATGGTACAGAGCTGTACCGTTTACGGCCGTTTTCGCACCGTACCATTCCATGTGGGTAAGACTAATGATAAAAAATTTCCACGAACTTTCGATCGGCATCATAATTTTTTTCAAACAACAAAATATCACATTTTGACCTATAGAATCATTTTCATCGTTTTTTCACAATTTTGAGGTATTGACATTTCTCTTTAAAAATAATCTGTAATTGGAATTTTATATCTAGTCATAATCTACTAAGTTAGTAGATTATGTACAACATTATATCAGTTCGTTCATTCATACGACGCCTAGATGAAATAGCCCGAGTCAATATTATACAAAAATAGCCTATTTCCAAGCGCTCCGTTTATTATCATAATAGAATGATTAACTATCAACTTTAGTGATGCCGAATACCTACATCTAATGTCTATCTCACATGATCTGCTTAATTCAGTAGTTGTACGTGCTTCTTTCTATTGTGAATAAACAAGTTTTACATCATCATATTTTCCATTTCATAACAAGAATTTATTAAAGTAAATTTACGATTAATTGTTCAATTGTCGGAAGGGTAGATTCAATAATTATTATCACTTTCTTTATATAAATCTTCTAGAGCTGTGTTCGCTGCCATTGATCGTTTTTCTAGTGAGATTTTTTTCTGCTTCTTAACCTAAACTTCTACTTATCTTTATATTTATCAAAAAATTATCACCGTCTTTTTTCTGTGTGCAATTAATTTGACTTTAGAATCGTGATTGTTGTCTTTTTTTTATTCAGTTTAACGTTTTTATCTTGGTTAAGTAAAGACATAGGTATCTACTGCATGATGCGAAATACCTTGACGCTAGTACAATTATTTGAATCTTTTTGGATGATAGTTTTTTGACTAAGGTAGAAAACAAAAAAGAAAAAAATGAAAATGATGATGATTTAATGTTGTCGTAGACAATAAAAGTTTCAAATTGATCTTCATTCATTTATTTGAAAAGAGTAAACATTAACTCGTGTCGAAGGTTTAAAATGTGATTAAATAAATCGAGGAAATGGACCACCATTCTACCACTCAGTTCGGCTATGTGATAAAATTGAAATTTAACTAACAACCAGAACCACCATTGTACAGGTTTGGAAATGATATGCAGTATCGAAGGAGAATATGTAGAATAGCAGGAAGCCACAAGATCATTAGCAATTATAGTTCCTTCAAGTGTAAGAGGCGTGTATGCATCTTCGTTCTCTATTATTTGTCTTTCAACCCGAATAATAGGCATAGATGTTATATTTAATTGAGAAGTAGAAACAAAGACAAAGTCGCCAATGGTAACTTCTTGTGCTCTTATGTATTCACTTTTTCTTTGATTTTGTTTACGCACGAAAAGAAAATGTGTCGGTGTGACACGGAGAGTTTTATCTGATGTGTATAAATCAATAAAGTCAATAACTGGGGCGTTTACATGAGTTAAAATTGCCAAAACAGGACTCAAAGTTATACGATCTTTATTAAACACGAGTACTTCATCTCCAATGCGTAGGCGAGATATTGGACGATGAGAACCATCACCAAGTGTAAGATTGATATTTCTGGAAAAACACTTTGTACCTATGAGATGTGAAGTTTCTATGTTTTAGAAATAAAAATGAGAGGTAATATTAACTCACATTCACAGCGGCAAGGTATCGTTGTTGTTGGTCTTGGTGTTGTCGTTGTTGTGATAGTGGTAGTAGTAGTGGTAGTAGTAAAAGGTACTTCTTTGCATGGAGATAGAATAACAAATTTGATCATTACGCTGAGGACAACAACGAAGATAGTGAGAAAGAAAACTATGCATATGGTGATTTTCGGCCATTTTAGTCTCCGTCTGCGAGCACGGCATCTACCGTTTTCATATTGATTCATTCTTTTATAATCTTTCACCTATACAAGAGTACTCAATACAACGAAATCAATAATTCTTCTATTTGCATTTAGATACTGTTCTGAATCACTATCAGATTTATTTTTCTTCCGCTCTCTTAGTATACTGTGTATCGACATATATAAAAGCAGTTATTCATCTTACTCAATCTACATAATATTACACTTATGTGATGGTTGATATTAAAACAAAAAGTAAATATCAAACCCTAACTATCTTATCAAAAGTTAGAAAGTTGGAAAAAAATACAAGAGTACTCGTATTCTCAAATTGTTTTCTCATTTTTATAATGTTTCATAAAACGTACAGATTGTTAAAGGATCTATACGACAAGTCGTTCGATTTCGAATATAGTGATGATGATTATGACGACGGCGATTTAGATTACAGATAAGCGAACACATATACGAATGTTGTTTTTCTCAATAAATGATCGACATTACTTTTATTGTGCATAACAGACAGCATGATATATCGAATTCCAACCATCGTACTGAAGTAAATTTTTAAAACCTGATATGTTTTGCACACAGTTGTGACGTCATCCTTTGTTTAGTTTACTTGGGTAGCCGGAAGTTCGCCAATAGGAATTTCGCAAACCGGACTTTCACCATTGGCGAACGTCCACTGGTCTTTCGCCGATTCGCGAAATTCCAATAACCGTTCGCCAATATTGGCGAGAGTCCATTGAACTGTCATGTAATTGAATGTTAAATTGATATTGAGCTAAAAGATTACCATCTCTTCGTAAAATAGATAACATTCGTTTGTGTCATCATCACAAATTTTATTCGAAGTTTTAGATTTTGTAGGATGAACAATAGAAAACGGATACGAATTTGTTAGTATAAATTACAATATGTTTCATATATAATTGGGATAATCTCTCATGAGAAATCCAACTAATATATATTAGGATTAAGATATTTTCAGATATCTATCATTCAATGCTTGTCACAATCTGTGCAGCAGCATGCAAAACTAAACAAATTAAGAAACTCCTAAATTTATTAGAATCAAAGAAAATATCATTAATTGATATATTAATGTATCTTGCATATCTTGTTGGTGAACCAGTTGATCGAGGAAAAAAGGAAAGAAAAACAAAAATAATATTTCAAAATCTGATTCATCATCACCATCAAGTTTAACATCAGATCAAGATTGAATTTTTCTTCTTATATTTCTTATTTATCTTATTCTAGCCTTTCTTTGTATTATTTATATTTATTCCTTTTTATTCTCACGTCATTTCACATGATGTTTTCTGTTGTTTTCTTTTTAACTTAGCATATTTTTAAAACTTCATTTTGTCATATTTAAATGCATTCTAATTCACACACTTGAGTACATGTAATAATGTCATTCAACTTTCACTAATATTGGCGAATGTCACATGGACTTTCGCCAATATTGGTGGAAGTTCACATGACTTTCGCCAAATAATTGACGAAGACACATGGATATTCGTCAATTGTCTCTCTGGACATTCGCCAATTGGTGAAAGTTCACTGGATTTTCGCCAATATACCCACCTAACTTTCGCCAGTAATTGGCGAAAGTCTTATTGGCGAAGAGCGGGAATCCCGTTTACTTCAGTGGCAACCATACAATCACATGCGCATTCAATTTCGATGATACCATGTAAATTTTGTAATACTTTATGGGATCCTGATTTGTTATCTACACATCAGGTAAAACTCGCATTTGATGCCTTATATTAGTTTCCAGGAAAATTTTATCTGGAAAGAAAGAAAAAATTTTCTAAAATTGAATTCATTTTCAATTTTTAAACAAATTTCTAGACACACAATGGAGAAGAGGGTAAAACTGTAGATAGAAGCATATATAGAGAACATATTTCTAGCTGAGGGTGAAAGCGGCGAGGAGAAACACATAAGACATCTGTCTCGAAGAGGATGAAGGCGAAACACTAAGACACGTATAAACACGCGTGGATGGCGTGTACGGATACCAAGTTTTATGAGAGATTCAGTTTAGGAAATTAGTTGTGTTTCCATATGTCTGAAAATTTCGCAAAAATGTGAAGAAGCAAATTGAGGCGTTATCTTGAAAAGCAGAAGTCACGACATATGTAAGTTTGGAAAGAGGAAGGAGGAATATGGCGCAAACTAGAAAATTTAGAAAAAAATGGAAACTATTTTCCTCACTGGAAAACCTTTTTTCTGCTTGGAAATTTCTTTCTTTGCCTATTATACGCTTTTACAAAAATCTTTCGAGCTCATGAAAAGCAAAATTTTTCTCCTGGAAACTAACACAAAGCATAATATCAAAACTCGTACTTAAGTCGATCTACAATATCTAATAATTCAAATGTTTATATAGGCTTTATGTTCATGTAATCCGACTAATCGTTCGAGGCCACCTTCTGTCAATATGCGCTCTTCGGCAGAGGAAAGGGTTTCGACTAGCAGACATTTTAATCCTACTCGTCGCACAACTACTTCTCTGTCTCATCCTGTCTCCACGAGTACTGATGATTTGTATTCTCTTCAATGTCCTATTACCCAAGAATTATTCATTGATCCAGTTCTCGCTGAAGATGGTCATACGTATGAACAAACAGCAATTAGACAATGGATAGAACAAAATGGTAGAAGTCCTCTCACACGACAACCTATGACTATTGCTGGACTACGTCCAAACTTAGCAATCAAAAATGCAGTTGAGGAACTTCGAACAAGGAATGACAGATTAAATCAGCGATCATCTAGTAGTCTACCACCTATACATTTCAAGTATGAACTAAATGTCGATATACAAAAGATAACAGAGTTGCCATTCGCTCAAACACTCGGAAAATCTCTCTATCATGCCAAATGGATAAGACGACAAAGTCAACACGAGAGATTAGTTCTTCTACACATCACTGGCAATAGAGCGGTCAAAGAGGCTCAATTAAATGTTCAATTACCTACGCATCCGCATATTGTTTGCACATTGGGTTTAGTTAAACATAATGGTGAAGGAATGCTTCTTCTCCAAGAATATGCGAAACGAGGAAATCTATCGGACTTATTACGTACCGAACTCTATCCTCCTACAATACAAACTATTCAGGTGATATTACTACAAATCATTGGCGCTCTCATCTTTCTTACCCAACGGGGTATTGTTTATGGTGATTTAGCTTGCCGAAATGTACTTGTTTTTGAATATAATCCTATTGATGCATCTGATAATCTTGTCAAATTAACAGATTTTGGTATTAGTCGTCATTTAGGTGCTGTTACATCTCTTGACATCGTAGCTGTTCTCTCTTCAGCACCCGAAGTTATACGTTCCAAAGCGTATTCGGAAAAATCTGATGTATGGGCATTTGCAATACTTGCATGGGAAATATATTCAAAAGGTACTACACCTTTGATTGACCTAGCAAACAGAGATTTTGGTGAAAACGATTGGCGTATACTAACAGGTGATCGTCTTCTACGGCCACCAACATGTCCACAGCACAATGGGCTATATTTCGCGAATGTATGAAACATGAACCCAATCATCGACCAACATTCGTTCAACTAAGAGACAAACTACTTAGACTATAACAAAAAAGAAAGATGTCCAGATACAAAATATAAATGATCAATAAAGAAACCATTTTTAATCTCATATTAGTTTTTCTCTTCTTCTATGTGAACATATGTACATACTGTACATATAGTAGCTTTTCATCATTCGTCCTTGTTATAAACTGTATAAGCGTGTGCTTCCATAGCAAGAATTCAGAAATTAGCTGAAAGTCGTTTCTGTTCCTATTAACGTTGTTGGCGTTCGACTTTTGAAGAACTTGCTGTCTCCTAAGGTACTGTATGATAGCCAGCAAAGATAGATAGCAAGAGTGAAGAAATTCTAAGTACTTGGTGGATGACCATCGAGAGACAAGTAAACTCATACATGGCTCCAAAGAAAAAACAACGAATTTTGTGTGTTCTCGATTCCTTGAATTGCGAACCGAGTTACAGAATATCAGGTACATTCTCGTCGCACTTCGAATTTCTGATCGTTTTATTTGTCAGATTTGTGTGAGTTTTTCGAAAGTGCTCATGATACCTTTAAATCTTCACTGTATAATGAAGGTATAATAATATCTGTCTTTTTGCAGAAGAAAAAAATAACAAGTACATAAGACAGCTTCTTTTCCCCCTAGCCTTGTTGAATGTACGCACAACCAAATATAAAACCTATAAGGTCGAATGAAATTGGTCTATCATGTCTACTCACTATTGATATCATTTACTAAGTAAGCACATTAGCGAACTTATCTTAATTCGTAGGGTTATATATATATGATGATGTGACAAAAATCAACATACCGCCTATTATGATGTATTTTGTATCTAAGTCTGCAGGAAAATATAATATTTAGGGCAGTTCAAAAGTAGTGAAGAGGGTAGTTTTTTTCTTACAAAAAGCTTTAAAAAAATTTCTTTTTTCATGAACAGATAGAGCGTCTTTCGCTCTATCTTCACTATTCAATTAATACATAATAATTAAATATCGATAAGAACTATCTTTGTTGATACTAGCTGGTAGCATTTAGGTCATAATGAGTGTGTGCATAAAAGAAATTGGACACCTTTGCATTTCTTTTTATTCCCTTCTAATCTATTGTATTAAAAAAACAAAATATATCATAAAACGCAGCATGAAACACTCTACAATTTATAAAGTATCGCTTATTTTATAGTTGCACTTTTTATTTTCAAAATGGACGAACTCTAAGCTGTCAAATTTGAACAATGCGAAAACGAGGCTTTTTTTATGGTAAAACACGAATTCGGGTTTTTTTCTCTCTTATCTTTTTATGATAGATGATCAAGCTCTTCTATTAAAAAGTTTCGACTAATCTTACTGTAGATGATACAAACATGATTTTAGTATAAAAAAATGTCTTCTCTGGCAAGCAATAATTAATTAATGATAATTACCACTAATATTTTCTATACTACAGGAAAAAATAATGCATTCTACAAGCAGTACTCTAGTGATCACTTCAAATACAAAAAATTGTATTTTTGTCAGTTACATAACATTCATCTCGTATCTTCATAAAAATATTTTTTCGTTTTGTCATAGCCTGTCAAAGGTCACAGTTTTCTAATGAACTCAATATTGACACTTCATAGCAGTTTTTGTTAATGTTTCTCTTATGAAAATGCACTTTGAATATTCCTTTATCAGCTGTAAGAAAACTAGTTCATTTGGTCAAACTATGGCAAAGATTTTATTTTCGAGAAATTGAATTTTGCATCATCCTGCATGTGACAAAAACGTTGAGCTACAAATACATAAATAATCATATGAAATATCTTAGGTTGTTGGCTAACTATTTGTTTTAATTGTTATATTTTACAATTTCATAAAAATTAAATTTTTTTATCCGTTGTCTACAGAAATTTATTCAAGAAAAAAAAAGCAAGGATACTGTCCAATACATGATCAAGTTATAATCGTTATTGATTTCCTTTTCTTTGATTAATCAATTCAATATGGTTACGTATATCACGTATAAGTGGATGTGTTGTTGGTAAAGTCTTTTCAACAATTGACAACGCATCAGTACAATAACGGAATGCTTCATCATATTTGTTCAGATTAGAATGAGTAAGTCCAATATTATCTAGATTCCGAGCTAAATCTTGATGATCAGATGGCAAAACTTTCTTATTTATTTCCAACTCTTTCGTATAACAATCGAGTGCTTTTGTATATTCACCCATTCGAAAATGAATATTACCTATACTATTAAGAGATGTTGCAATATGTGGATGATTCCTTGGCAACATTTTCTCGCTAATTTTTAATGCTTTTTTTGTTACTTCAAAAGCTGAATTAAGATCCCCTTTACCTTGATAAGCATTTCCAAGATTATTTAATGTATCAGCCAAATCAATACTATCTTTGCCCACTTTTTTTTCTAACATTGTATGTGCTTCAGTTAATTTGCAAATTGCAATATCGTAATCTTTTTTTTCATTATAAACAACACCAATACCAATCAATGTTCTAGCTGCACTAACTATACGCTGTGGTTCAGCTTGTTTATGCATTTTGTATGCAATATCGTAATTGTATATGGCTCTTTCGTAATCTCCTTTTAAACGACATGTACGTCCAATATTACAATAAGCGCAGGCAACTTCTTCATCATTTGGTTTACTACTTAACAAATTTTCAAAATGCTGCTGAGATTTATTATAATCACCCATTTCTACTAATAAATGTCCAAACATTAAGACAATATCGGAATGAGCCATTCTTTTCTTTTGATATTCTATATATTCAGAAGCCAGCTCTGCCCCCTTATCCGTTGCTGTTAATTTAATAATCCATATATGAGTATTATCATCAAACTGACAACTATCAATTTTAAATGCTGCACCTAAACAGATAAACACATTATATATCCTGTTGTACGTTGACTTTTATAATAGAAATTGGTCCCTCTATCTAATATGAGTCAACATAGCACGTATTGTTATTAATTAAGAAAGTAGTTAAATCAACTTTTGTTATGAAAATCTCTTTCTATAAAAAATCAAATTTCTCATATTGTATCTATTCCAACTAACTGCGTCTAGGTTAATCTTCATGAAGAAAAATGCTTAGTTTTATTTTTCTATGATGAAGATTGTAAAAATATTTCTAATTCGATCAAAGATACTAATTTGTCGTAATTAATATCCACAAGCACTAACACTGTTTTCATCTATCTTTCAAGATTTCTTGTAGAATCTATAATTTTGAATAAAGGTAATTGGACAAGAGCTTTGCGATGCTCTTGATTTGGATGACATCGATCAAAAAAAAAAGAAATATCAATTATCTGTGATACAGATTCTATAAGAATTGCTACTTCGACAAAAGCTTCTTTTTGATCTGAATATCTTGAAAAATAATCATGATATTTATCTGAAAAGTTTATCATTGCATTCATACAATTTCATGCGGTTTTGGTATGAACAAGCCGAAATACGATTTTGAAGAAAACGAAAAGCCGAGATCCAAGTTTGAAAGGAGTCTTTAAACAGAGACATCTCATAATTTTCAGACGCAGAATTTGAATCTTTTGAAGGATGTTATTAACTAATTTTACTTTCGATTAAAAAATGAAGACGTCACTTTTTACATTTAGGTACAGTAATTTGTTCATGTAGATCGATATATTATGTAACTCGATCAAACATGATACTTTTACTCTATTATTTAATGTCTGTAATGGTATATCGGGCAATAGCATAGAAACAATATTTGGATGTTTTGTTTTAAGACCTCTTGATTGAATGATCATTGAACTGAATTGTCGAAAACAACAGAGATGTGGATCGCTTCGTTTTAAAGTATTGAGTATTAAGTTTTCTTTTTTAGCTTCAACCTCGAAAAGGTAAGTCAGTTTAGCGTTTTTGAGTGGTATCTATCTTTTTTAATTATTGCATTATAAACAATAAAATTTTCCCTTGATTTTTTTATTTGTAGCTGGTAGTTTTGGACGAAATATATGTTCAATAATAACTATGAGAAATGTAAGAGACTATAGCGAAAATTTATCTGAACAATCGCTTTGCAAAATCAGATACGACTTGTTGATTATCCTAACAACATTACGGCGATCACGACACGCTCGTTTTTTTTTCTTGAAAAATTGCAAACAAAAATCTCGAATATTGTCTCAATTTTGGAGCCACCGCCATATTCTTTATCGTTATGATCTCATATATTTTATCGCCACGTCTGTCTCTGGTTTTTAAAAAATACGAAATATATCTTTTTGCTGCTAAAATTTTTTAATGACTTTATGATAGAGTCATGATTGTCTATATAAATATTAATCTAAAACCCTCTACTTGATACTTTACTTTCGCTCCTTTTTATCTAAGCTGAAAGTAAGTGTTTCATAAAGATCTCAACAGGAATCTTTGAAAAAAGGGTGAACATCAAATGCTGAAAAGTAACACAAATAGATAAAATCATTAATAGAGTCATTCTTTCTGAGATATCACTAGTTTACTTTGATACTTATGAAATAAATGTAAAGATTAAATATCAAGCAATGTTCATTATTAGTTACTCTGATATTAAATCTATCTCTGAATTTTATGTTGCCAGTAATATTTGAATGTTAATAAATAGCTCTTTATGTGTTGAACAGTATTACAGTGCAATAAGATTGAAAAAAATTTGGTATAGTGAATTTTGCCAGTTCCGATGGTGCAAATCTCTGAAAAACAACTCTTAATTCTTCTGCTCATTTTGGCTAAGTTTCAAATTAGTTAAGATAAACAAAGAAGACATACCTAAATCGAAAAGTACTTCTTCTTCTTTCTTGAACGCACTGAATGGAACTACATCGACACAAATAACGCTTTTTAATTGAAGATCAGTTGTAATTTCAAAGAAAACATTTTCGACAAACACATAAGCTTGTTCTTTTGAACGACTTGTTGATAAAAACCCATTTGTTGATATTAAATTCCCAACATTATTTTTTAATTTATCTAACTCATTTTCGGTTAAATAAGCTCCACGATATACATTTATCAATGGTTGTGGTTCGTTTTTTCTAAATTCTTTGTACATTCGAGCTAAATTCAAGCTTAGATCGATAATGAAAAATCGAAATTTATATAATTCATTAATATCTTCAGTTTTGAGGGCTTTGTTGATAAGTCCATAAAGAAAATTCTCTTTTGTGTACCAATATATAGCTTTATCAGAATCATATGTTAAATCAAACTCATCAATTTCTTGTAACACTTTTGGATTGTCACGGTAACATTCACGACATTTATCAATCATTTCCTGTTTGGATTCAGGAGTTTTAGGCATATTTAATAACACATTTTTGAACAATTGAAAAAATAAGAATGAACCTGATTCTGTTGTTAAGTCACGTATTGCTTTCTGTCGTTGATCAAACAAACTAAGTGAGATTGATTGTTTTTCAATTAACCTCATAGTTTTTTTCATATGGCCTAAAAGATTATTTTGTTCGGTATAAATACCAACAATTTTTGAATAGTTATTCTTTAAAGGTAAATATGCGACTATGTCAGTGCTGAAGATAAATATAGAATTTACTTGTGGTAAATGATGAATATCTGTCAACATATTATCGGGATTTGAACTCCATATGACAAGAAATATTTTACTGTGTTCCAGTGAATGAATAAAATTAACACATGAATTTTTTTCATGATAAAACTTGCAATAATCAAAAAGATGATGAAGAGCTCGCTTTCGAGAAATTGAATCTTCTCTATTTAGTTCTTCTTCATCAAATGAAATCAGTGTTATTTCTTCAGCGTTTGGTTGGTTTCTTTTAACGTCAACTGGAAATGAAGCAGATCTGGTTTTGAAACATGCAGTAGATGACTTTTTCGAAGGATTGTTTCCCATACTAAGTTTATTTAAGAAATCTGAAATTATTATGTATTAATATATTATGAAGACATTGAATAAGAACTTTTATTGTACATGCAGAAATATGAAACCTTTCAAAAATCTCTTTACAGATATCTGACGGTAGTGGCGGCGCAAGGGGTTGGAGCAGGGGGGAGGGGTGTACTTTCGAAAGCGGAGAAAAGCCAAAAAAAATTTTGTTGATTCGAGTTTTGGAAAAATCTCCTACCAACATAACCTAGATTTTCTGGAAAACCAAAAGTGAAGACCTTTTTTTTTAGTTTTCAGTCGTAGTTTTTTTAAATGCAGGGGAGTTACCCTCCCCCTCCCCTGTCGCGCTGCTCCTGCCTGACAGTTTCACAAAGGACAACTTGCCTGAAATCAAAAAAGTTGCAGACCGTTTTGCAGTAAACGCTCAATAAAAAAAATGTGAAGAAGTCTTTAGAGATCTTTATTATATATTGTATAATAAATTTTAACTAAATTTGTTTCTAGTATTCAGTGAATAGAGATTGATGATACATTCCATTCTTCAACTTTAAAGTATTTTCTCATTCGAAAAACATGTTGTTATACTGAACTTCTGCAACTAGTCGTAAAAAATTAACTCAAGTGTTTTTCTATTCTATCTTTCATATTCTTACTTTTTTTCAGCATTTTAAGCCTAAAGCTATCATATTCGAAATCTCCATTAAATTTTGTATCAAATGCTGTATAAATAAACCAGAAATAAAATAGTGTGATACCTTGATCTTTATTAACTTTCATATATAACCAACTAAAAAGATTTAAAGCAGCTTTCAATAGTGCAACTGTTCCTATAGAAATCATCAAACTGCATCTATACTATTCTCATCAATTTGAGGACCGATTATGAGAAGTTTTACATCAACAATAGACATGATAGATTTGGACTCAGACTAAATAAGCTCGTTCTCTCTTAAAATAAAACCGATTTTTATCAAAAATCGAATTTTTAAAAATTAAGAACCTCAATTTTCAGAGTCTTCAATACTTTAATAGAATAAAAAAATCTTTATTACTGGGGACAGAAGCGATTCAAATTTTATAAGAAATTCTAGACTTCAGAGATCTTCATGGATTGATCGACTCGATTCGTTACTCGTCGGTGGATTACTCCATTTATAGATTTCGCGCACAATTTCTAATCATTCCTTTACTGTATTTAGTTTTTATTCTCCTTAATCTGGAGTCTTTCTTCTGCAATCTATACAGCATCATCGTTTCAGTTACTCATCAACTTGTTATGAAGTATGTACTGAGAATGAACGATTCTGATCTTAACAAAATTATACAGAATGTTTCGTATGTCCTTCGACAAGAAAAATTTAAATATCTTATTTATCACTTAACCAAACGGGTTTTGTTTTTGTTATCAAAGTTGGAGGCATGTCTACACTCTTCAAAGACAAGAAAAAAAACAATGTGCTCAAGAAAGCTTGCTCGCATAGATTTCCGATATAAACATGTCTCTATTCTTAGTCGAAAAATCAGCTGGTATACTCGAGTTATAATGGAAATATTCAATTTTCCTTTCAATAGAGTGATTTTTAAGAATTCTGATTTCAATGCCAAAAAAAACTAACGGTATCCAATTCTATTATTTGCACGTATGTCTATTTTTTCCTTTAAATCAAACGACTGACAGTTTATCATTTCTACACGCATTTTTTTCTAATAAAAAGTCTCATTCCGTCATATGAATATCGAATCCTACTTCACTCAACTCGTGAATAACTTTTTCAACAATTTATGCTATCAGAATCCACATTTTGAAAACTTGTATTAACCCGTAAAACGAACCAGATTGACAGATTGGATCAAAAATAACTACAGTTACGTTACAAATCTTGCTAAATAATAAATAATAAATACCTAAACAATTTCTCCGTTCGGTTGTTGGAAAAAACCAAAAAGAAAAAAAGGAAGAAAATTTGCAATTGACAAAAAAACAAATACATTAGGTGAATGAACATAAATGTTTGTAGAATCTTTAATATTTGTCATAAATATATCTACTGACAAACTTTTTCCGAAACATGAGTTGTAGAAATTAAACGAGCGAGATTCTCGCATTCACCTAGTCGTAGGAGAAATTTTCTCACTAGTATGTCAATAATACTATTTGTAGACAAAAATTTATTTTTCTTAATAATAGTAAAAAACTTTTTCTAACCTTCATTGAAAAAGAGAAAGGCTTGTCTCTAATTGAGATGAATTTGTAGCAAAGGTAAGATATAGAAAAAGATAATCGATATAGTTTTGTTCAGAATTTCTTGACATGTTCTTCTCTAAAATCTCTACAAAACGTCAACTTTCATCCGGTTGTATTGCGATAACTCGAAAAATGGTTCAGTCGAACTGAAATACGGTAGAGTTCTAATTCAAAATAATTATTAGCGTTGACGTGATGACACATACCAACACTAAATAAAGATTAAGATGTTCCTTCTAGACTAACGGATTTATGACATCTCTCACAATAGCAGAAGATGCATGGTTTGAGTATCGCGAGAGAATATCTTTTTCTCTATTCTGTCAATATTTTTATTCATAGTACAGCTAAGCATAACTACCGACAATGTTAATGTACAATACTTCGAAATAAAATCAAGAATAAAATAACTATATGATCTAATCATTATTAGACATTGGTTAAAACTACTACATGAAAAACTTAAGATTACCACTAACTTCGAGTAATATATCAATTACAGTATCTGTCAGACATTGGAAGTACACAGTAATATAGAATAACAGTAGGTAGATGAGTGGATGCATTCAACCATGTGATTCATTTTAATATTAGCCATATGAGAAGAATAATAAGTAGATAATTTATTATCCTGTGTAATTTTTATGAGATAATGGGCATCCATCACCGTATTCACCTCCCAATCCCCACCAACTTGGAAACTTAATATTATTATTAGTTAAAGCATAATAGATAATAATTGAAGATAGAGCAACACCAGAATCCAAAGCAATTGAAAATAATAATGCATAACGATCTCGCCACCATTGGGGAATAATTAAAAAAATAAATCCCAGTGCTAGCCAAGATATAACATTGCCAGCTGGTACAGGATCAGGTACAAAATCTGCAACATAAAATATTAGAGGAAAATGAATATACTTGAGCCATTTTATTTCAGAATATCTCTTTTGAATCAACCAAGAAGCAATAGTTAATACAGCACCAATTAAAAAAAGCCAGAGTAGAGATGAATAAAGTCCATAGATTTTACTTGGACCTAGAATAGAAAAGTAAGTAGAAGATATTAACGTATATAATAAACAATGTATATAAGTACCTATAACGCCCCATCTAATTGAATTAGAATAGAAAGAGTGTATATTAGAACAACTCCATTGTTTGTTACTCTTCTGACATATATTTGCAATAGTTGAAAATAAGTAATTAGCAAACACATATCTGGATAAACACGAAATAACTGTCCCAGTAATTATTACGAAAAACATATTTCGTGGAGGAATTTTTATATAATGACTCAATTTTAAAAATAATAATAAATTTAGTGTTTGGTTTTGTATCGCTATAGCAATTACTCTAAACGTTGCAAATCTTGTTCGATACCCTAATAAAAGAACGCCAGCTATAAAATTCACGAAAATATTTGTAGTTGGATATTGATTTGTTTCTGCTGCAATGATGCCTATGGGTAATATTAAAAAAAAACCAATGAGAATGGCCAAAAATAAATAATACCATGGCATAAAGTCAAGTGTATGACAAGTAATGGCTGTTGCAATAAAACTCACAACAAAAACAATTGTGTACCACCATTCAGGTACTTCTGGATATACAGCCATCAATCTACAATGAATATCATTATCTCGATGAGATAAAGATGTACGAAATTGTTTCAAAATAGCTTTGCCATGATACAACACTGTATAAATAACCAGTGCCGATAACCAAGCAAATCTAATTCCATACGATAAGGTTTTCAATGTAGACATATAGAACGGACCATATATTGCATAAGCAGTTTCATTTAAACGAGAATTTTCATCAAGAATAGCACTTAAGTTATAATTATTACCATTTGAATTGTATAAATCATTGCTAGCTATAGGAAACACTTTTCCATTCCATACATTTGTATAATAAAGGATAGGTGTGAGCATCCAAATAAAAATAACAAAACCAAATAGAATATTGACTAGTGCATATCGTGGAACGACGATTGGAGACAATATGCGATTTGTAATTGTATGCCAATCAAATACAAGTGACCCCATTCCAAGACCATAAGCACCGGTTAATTGTGATAAAATAGTATTGCTTGGCTGAATCATACAAATAAATGAAAATGCAGCCAACACAGGCATTATATAACCAGGTAGCCAATGATAAACAGCTTGACACAATGCAACAATTATAAAGAACCACAATCGGCCATTCCTAAGTATTGTTGAACCGTTACTTGATTGTTCATGTAGAACTCGAAATAATGCAATGGCAGGCAAATTTCCAGGCCATATCAGTTTTGAAGGCCAAACTAAAAAACGACGCATGATGCCTAAAAAATAAAAAACAAAATGCATACTGAAAAACTGAATGAATTTTTGATGAAAAGCATCTTTACCTGCTATACCTAATCCCATAAGTTGTGTGGAAATAATAAGAAACAACCCGGCGGCATAATTTACAGTTTCTTTATCATAAACTCGCTTATTATCAATAATAGCCAATATGTATGGGAAATTTGAAAAAGAAGAGGAAACCATTGAATAAATAAGTACGTGTTCTTTAATAGTAAATTTACCAGGATTTAATGAAAACTTCCAGTTTTTAATTGTAATTACTTTTGTGGGTAAGATGAATGATAATGCAATACCCAATGGATATGATAAGAGAAGCACAAATATTTGATCAATATATTCATCGTTTGTATATTGAGAGTATTGATGTGCAATTGTGAATGCGCAAGTAAATACGAGACCAATCAGCAAACTTCTAACTGTTAAACAGAACATATCTCGATCGTCTGTGTTTGGCACAACACCAGCAACTTCTTCATAGGATGATACATCTGGTTCACAATGAATAATGTTTGGCTGTACTATGTCTTCGTTTGTTTCATGGGTTTCGCTTCTAGTTGTCAACATATAAATGTTACACTGGCTACTCCCATTACTATCACACAGTAATGATGACTGTGAATGTAGTGACATGTCGCAAATAGTGATATATGAAGCCAAGAAATATATCTTCAACAATGCAATGATACAAAGTAAATTTCATAATATTTTACTGTTACTAAAAAATATTACAAAACTTCTTGGAAAAATTCAGTATACTTAACGATAACGTTGGATATACTGAAAATTTCCAACACATTTGATATTAGGGTCTACAATAAGGAACATCTCACTGAATTAATGTATAAGAAAACATTCCCAACTCTTGGGCAGTAATCCAGTATGGGCTGTATACATCTTGTAGATCTCTGTGAACTATATTTACCCTGAGGACATTTTGTGTTGATGACTTGTTTCATAAAAGATATCGAGCTTTTGATGAACTTTTCCTATAAGGTTTTCAATTTGCAACGAAGTCATAGTTATGAGTTTTAATCTGAAACTTTGTCCACACAAACATCTTAGCTAGACAAAATTGTAGAAAAAATTTCAGAAGTTTTCAACAAAATCTTTCCAAGGTGTGCAGTGTTTTCCACAGAAAGTGGATCGAGCATGCATTTTTTCAGAAAGGTTCATATCTTGGAGAGACTTTGTTTAAAAGCTCTGAATTTTTTTCTACAATCTTGTCTAGTTGTGGTGTTTATGTGAACAAAGGTTTAGGTCAAAATTCACGAATATGACTTTGTTGCGCAATCGAGAATTTAATATTTAGTCAGACAAAATCGGAAAAAACGCGTTTCTTATAAAAAAAAACACAATAATAAAACGTCATTTTTCTCAAGAACTGCGTTTTAAAATCCTGAAAATCGTAAAAACGTGTTAAAATGTGCGGTTTTGAACGCGTAAAAACGGATTTTTTACTGCTAGGGTAAGGAAAATTTACTAAAACCTCGATATCTCTTTTCAAACAAATCATGGACACTGAAAGTGCCAGGAGTTCCAGGTTCCTGCTCCTGCGAATCCAGAATTCACTTCACAATTCTTTTTTCTGCATTTCTAAAACACAATAGAATCTTTCCATAGCTTTCTACGGCTTTCTTGTACAATGTTGTTGTGGGTTCCGGGCTCTTGGGAACTGGAAATCCATAGCAACATTGTACCAGAAGGTCGTAGGAAGCTATAGAAAGATTCCATTGTGTTTTAGAAATGCAGAAAAATAGATTGTGAAGTGGGTTTCAAGTTTCCAGGAACGGAACCCTGACACCCCTACAGACGGATTCCTGGTTCTCGAGAACAGGGAGCCCACCCAAATCCGAAGTTCTTAGGAACGGAACACGAAACTGACATCCATAATGGACAACAAGCGTTCTAAGGGTAAATATATTGATATCCGGATGATAAAAGAATCTGCTTAACATCTTCGTTAGAACCATAAAAAAGCAACAACTGCTAGAGAAATTACATTAATAGAAGATTAGCAGCAATAGAATTATTACAATTTACCGCTGACATAGTGTATAATAAAGTAATATACTCCTTTAATAGTTGAGCCTTTTTTGATTAACATATTGTTGTTAAGTGCCGTCGAGTCGTAGTCGATCCCTGGCGACCATGTGAATTGACTGTTTCTAGAGAGTCCTGTCTTCAGTTTTTTACTTCAGAAGTGCCAGGGATGCTTCCATTGTCGTTGTGATTGAATCTACTCATCTAGTTGTTGGTCTTCCTCTTTTTCTTGATCCCTCCATTCTTCCTAGCATGATATTGTTTTCCAGCGAGTCTGATCTTCGCGTAATATGTCCGAAGTATGATAATTTAAGTCTTGTCATCAACGCTTCGAATGAGTAATTGGGTTTTATTTGATCCAAGATCGATCTGTTTGTGCTTCTAGCCGTCCAAGGAACTCGAAGGAGTCTTCTCCAACACCAAAACTCAAAGGCATCGATGTTTTTCCTATCCTGCTTCTTCATAGAACAACTTTCACAACCATACATTGTTATACTGAAGATCATCGTGTTGACAAGTCTGATCTTTGTGTCTAGCGATATTGTGGGACACTTGAATATTTTGTCCATATGGTTCATTGCTGCTCATCCAAGAGCCAGTCTTCTACGTATCTCTTCGCTACTATATCTTTTGTTGTTAATGATTGGTCCTAAGAGGCAGAATCTCTCGACCACTTCGGTTTCTTCTCCCTGAAGGCTAAAGTTTGTTATTCCACCTAATGACATGATTTTGATTTTCTTGATATTCAAATGAAGACCCATCTTTTCACTTTGTTCTTGGACTTTTCCCAACAAATCTCTGACGTTTTTCTCTAAGCCAGCTTCTCTGATTATATGTTCAACATGTAAGTGGAATAAGTATGGTGAAAGAATGCAGCCTTGTCTCAATCCTTTTCCGATGTGAAACCAGTCCGTTTCTCCATACCCTGTCCTCACTGTCGCCTCTTGTCCAGTGTACACGTTCTTCATTAAGACGATCAAGTGTTCAGATATACCCATCATCCTCAGGATTTTCCACATGTAGATATGGTCAACACAGTCGAAAGCTTTGCTGTAATCAATAAAGCACATAATAACTTCCTTCTGGTATTCTCGGGCATTTTCTATAATCCAGCGTGCATCTGCGATAATGTCTCTAGTTCCACGACCTTTTCTGAATCCAGCTTGTACATCAGGTAGTTCTCTGTCGACAAAAGGTTGCAGTCTGCGCTGAATGATCTTGAACATAACCTTGCTAGCATGTGAAATGGGGGAGATTGTTCGGTAGTTCGTGCACTCTTTCATATCTCCTTTCTTTGGTATTGGGATGTACACTGATCTTTTCCAATCTCTTGGCCATTGAGCAGTTTGCCATATTTGTTGGCACAGTCTTGTTAATGCTTTGACAGATTCTTTCTCAATTGGCAGCAGTATTTCTGTTGCGATTCCATCAATGCCAGTGACTTTTCTTCTTGGTGATGATCTTAATGCTGACCTGACCTCACATTCCATTACCATAGGTTCTTGTGCATATACCGCCTCTATTATTGTGTTTTGAGCGTATCTTTGTCCCTCTTGTATAATCCTTCAGTGTATTCCTTCCATCTTTGTTTGATCTGAGTGGTCTTAATTATTAATTTGCCAGCTGCATCTTTGATAAGATCTGTTCGAGGCTGAAATTTTTTCTTTATTTTTTTGATCTTTTGAAAAACAGATCTTGTTCTTCCACATTTGTTTTCTTCTTCTAACTCTGCACATAGTCTGTTGTAGTACTGTTCTTTATCTCTTCTAACTTCTCTTTGAAAGTCTTTGTTTAGTTCTTTCAACAGATTGACGTCTGTGCAAGCTTTTGCTTCTTTTCTCTTCAGAGCAATTTCTAATGTCTTATTCGACATCCATTTCACTGTTTTCTTTTTATTTATCTTCTTTAACCTCTTCTCACTTTCTTCGCTAAGAATTTCTTTGATGTCCATCCACAGTTCTTCTGGTTCCTTGCCTATCCAGTTCAGTGCTTCAAAACGGTTTTTAACATGATCCTTGAAAGCGGCAGTATGTTTTCTAAATCATATGTTGGAAACGGTATGAGCTGGGTATTTTTCCTCAGTCTCATGCGGAACTTGCACATAACAAGTTCGTGATCTGTTCTGTAGTCTGCACCTGGCTATGTTTTTGCTGTCACAATCGAGCTTTTCCACCTTCTACGCCCAATAATATAATCAATTTGATTTCTGTATCTACCGTCTGGTGATGTCCATGTACACAATCGTCAGTTGGGTTGATTATAGAAAGTATTGGCAAGCAGAGACGTGCGGTCCACGGGTCTCAGGCGGGACGGAGCTAGACTTCACGGGTTCGGGTCGGATAAAGAATTTCTTCGGGGCAAAATGAAGGACCGTAAAAAGATTATCAATAGATGCCATTTTCTTACATGTGTGGTGAAAGTAAAAAACGATTCATTCATTCTTTCCAACTAATTAGCTGTATTCTCATTTGTTAGTTATTCATATCTTTCTTTCTTTTATTTACTCTTTGTTCTTCGGTATCCTCGCTTCTTCCGGTGCAGTTGAACGTACGTTTAGCTCGGTCGGTGTCATATTAACTCAGACAAGAATCAATATTAATCCGTCGACAATTAATGACATTGTATTAGCTCAATCAGCTACAGCTCACTTAAAGGACCATGTATAGACTCTGTCTTCTATATTTTTTGTAACAAATTGATTCATTAGGCCCTTCCCCCCTTACAAAAACGAACTTTGGTCAAAAATTTCAAAACGGAGACAAATGCAGAAGAAGATAGCCCGTTTTTAGATCTTCCAGAAATGATATAGGTTTTGTTCCAAACAACCCTTCTTTGGTGAAAATTTTGATGATTTATGTAATCAACTGCTCAAAAACAAGGCTTGTTTTTGAAAAACGAAAAACATTTTTCGTTTTTTCTCGGTTTATGACTTTTCGATCTTGGTACAAGGATTTCTCAGTCCAGGCTCAGAAAATATATCTAAAATTCTTTTGTTTGAAAGAGCGCATTGAGATGCAGGTCACCATAGAGTCCCTTTTTTTTTAAATTAAGCTTTGTTTTTTATTATATATACAGACATTTATGTAACTAGACACTCATTTTCGGCGCATTTTTTGAGTCATTAAACTTGTGATTAGAAAAATTAAATATATTGATCAAGCTCAAACAGAGATATACTTGTAAGAAAATGAGCTATTTTTGGCCTTTGTTTGGTTGATATCTGTGTTAAATTTCAGTGTATTGAGCTGAAAGTTTTACCACAGCTTCTCCACTTCAGCCCTAACATATGCTCTAAATTTCAGCTCGTTCGAGCGTTCCTGGATTGAGATCGATTTTTACGGAAGGGGTAGGGGCTTGAATAAAATAAAACAATGAAAATAGCTTAAATGATAAAGTTAAATTCTCTTCGGAGTTTTACGGGTGCGGGGTGGGCCCATGAAAAAATATACGGGTCGGGCGGGGTGGTGTAGAATGTTTGTTTATGGAGGAATGGGCGGGACGAAGTAGAAACTGAACGGGGCAGAGCGGGGACGGGTAACGTTCAAAAAAATAACCCACGGGAATCGGCGGAGCGGATTAACGAGTTTCAGCGGACGGGACCCGCGGGGCATAAAAAAACACTGCCCCGCGCGTCTCTGTTGGCAATGAAAAAACTATTATACTTACAAAAATCGATGAATCGTTTGCCTTCTTCGTTTCTGCTTCCAAGGCCGTATGATCCAACTACTTCTCGTTGTCTTCCTTTTCCTACTTTGGCATTCCAATCTCCAAGTAACAACAATGCATCTTGTTTGCAAGTGTTGTCAATTTCAGTTTGAACCTGATCATAAAATCTTTCTATTTCTTCCTCGTCTGCATTAGTCGTCGGTGAATAAGCTAGGATGATAGTCATGTTGAATGGTGCTCCTCGGAGCCTAATTGATATCAGTCCATCATTCACCGCATTGCAACTAATTACAGTCTTTGCAGTGTCTTTTTGCATAATGAAGGTCACACCATTCCTTCTCTGTTTTTCGTGTCCAGAAAAGTAGATTGTATATCCATCTGATTTAAAGTACCCAAGATCAGTCGATTTCAATTCGCTAAATCCCCAGGATGTTGACCTTCAATCGATCCATTTCTTTCTTCACTACCTCCAGCTTTCCTTGATTCATCCTTTGCACATTTCATGTTCCGATTATTAGGTTGTCCTTGCAGCTTCGGATTTTCTTTTCTTGCAGGGCAACATCAGCAACTGGAGGTTCGTGAGGCTTTATTCCAGTTACATCATAAACGCCCGTTGTACTTGGAGTTTTCCTTGGCTCTTCCTCAGTAGTATGTTGAGTGCCTTCTGACTTGAGGATCCCATCTTCCAGCACTATGTTGATGGTCCTTCTGTTTTGTCTGTTCATATGGTTTTCTTGGTAAAATATGGAAGTGGTTTACTATTGCTTTCTTCCACGCAGTGTGAAAAATTAATGTTTTTGCCGTTGTCACGTGAAGTAACCATCTGCCGCCAACATCATCCTATGCCGCTGCTGCCTAGTATAGGTGGTATGAGTTAGTCTGACATCTCCGCTTCAACCTGTCCGCCATGGGTGATCCTACCGGAAGTTTTACCTTCTGACGGCGTAGCTTGAAATTCCATTGGTGCACGCAAACTCCTTCGCCACGATAAGGCCCATACCATGAAGACATTGATTAACATAGATCTCTCGAAAAACTAGTCTAATCGAAATGAAAATTTTTGCCGCAAATATTTCGGGCTCTCTCACTGGTCCGAATTTCTTTTCGAAAAATGCTGAAATTTCATTTCAAAAAAGAATCGAATTTGTATTTCAAAAACGCTTATGAAATACAAAACAATTTAAAAAAAAATGAATTATAAAATAATTCGGAATAACTTATGAAAGTCTATCAGAAACAATCAGGGATTACAAGGGAATATCAGGTACTATAAGAGATTACAGAAGACTACCAAGAACTGGGAACGAGCGAGGATTAATAAAAATCAAAGAGAGGAACAAAAATTACTGAGCTTTACCTACATAATCCGCAAAAGTAAACTGGCACTCAATAAATTTCGTTTTTATTTTGATTGTATAATTTCTTTCTGTTTTCTTTTTGGTTTTTTCAAACAAGAAAACGGAAAAATTTTTTATTTATGAAACTTGCCATCATTTTACCATTGATTCCCAAAGGCAATCAATTTTTTGTTATTGTACAAGAATCACTTAAACTTTGTTTTCTGTCATGTCATTTTAGCTTACATTAAAATAAATCGTTGTTTTCAATGCCATCTGGTACAGAGCATACTACTTTCTTTTATTTTATTAAAGGTATTTCTTATTTATTGTTAAACAAGATTTGTAGATCAAATTTAGATGTCTTCAAATATAGTGATTATTTTGAGACAGTCACTGTTTAGATTATTTTTAATAACGTTGAATTTATTGCAAAACACAAAAGTATTATAAATATTGGTCTGTATTGTGTTTTTTTTCGTCTCCTGACGTCGTATGAATACTTATTTTATTGAAGTCACGATGAAGCTAAAATACGTCTTTGTATTTATTTCGCGACAACACTAATATAGTATTCAACTTTTCGAAACACAAATATTAAAACATTTTTTGCTTGATGAGTGAAATAAAGAGTATTACATTAGCAAAAAGTAAAGAAAAGGGAGTATTAAAAAAATACCCTGGAGACTTCCTCCACATTCGTTCCTTTGTAAATAAGATTTTTTTTATGATATCTGCAAGGTATGTTTAAAAAAATTTGCTTTCACATCAGACCGATTAAAAGACAAAATACTAAAAACAACTCACTTGTTTGAAAGTTGGACAACGTAAAATGTGAACTAATCTATTAATTTTCAGTTTTAAAAAAAAATTCCTAAGTAGCACTTGACATAGTTCCGAGATTATATTGTAGACAGAGGTAAGTGGATATTAGACTAGCAAAATCTTCAAGAGATTTCTGCTCTCAATGGATTGTTTTCAAACTATAATATTATTAAGCAAGACGAAATGTATGCATCTATTATGAAAAATATGTTTTTGTTCTAATCGTGTAAAAATGGTTTTGTTTAAGAATGCCATAGTTTGGTAACAATACATTAAGATATAGATATCTCCTCTTTGAGAAAGATTGAGATGATGATAATCACAATCATCTTCTTTATAAGAGTACTCGATTAACACTGTTTTTCTGATATACTCGCCTTGATCATTCCATTTTATAGTTCTGTTTGCTGTATGATCATAAATTTTAAAACCAAAATCAGGAACGTAAGTAAACTTCATCTTGTTGCGAATAGTTTTGAAAGTTCAACTAAGATGTCGATAATGATTTTTTATAAATCTTAAGATGCAGAAAATGCAAAACTACAGTGGATTTTTTTCTCGTTTATTTATATATGATTCGATAGAGCATGAAACGCTGATCACGAATATGTATAATTTGTTTGGATTTGATCGTTGTTTGGCTGAGAAAAATGCTAAACAAGTTGAATGACTACAAATGTCATATATGTAACTATATCTTGCTTTTTTTTACAAAAAGTGCTAAAATTTAAAATAATTTATTATGTTAAGTGTTTTTTTAAATATCATATTCTGAATCAGCATGAAAAACTGAATCAGAAAATGCTATTTGGTCAAATGGAAAGCAAAAAAACAGTTTAAAAAAACTCCATATAACATTCATACCCCTATATG
>JAJEKB010009624.1:0-22036 GCA_022393335.1 Macrotrachela quadricornifera | reverse complement strand
ATCTTGTAAATCTAACTACAATCAATAATAAACTACTTATTTTTAATATGTGTATAGCTATTCAACAACAGATGTATATTGAAAGATTTTTAATTTAATAATGTTGTAACTTTTATACTGTAGAAATAGAAATAAGTATTTTTCTTCGATAAAAATACATATATCAATACGAGAAAACGAGTTTGATTATTTATATTGCATTTTGACTCATCTTGTGCCAACAACAATATATCTGCTAAGCTTAGAAAATTTATTGTTTAGATGTTTAATATTTCGAATGATTGCAGTTAATCTTTGCGTTTGATATTGATGAGTAAGTTAAATATAATCAAGAAAAGTAGCAATTATAATCTAATCGATTGATTTATTAGGATTTGTGTCTCATTGATAATGTATGAATTCACTTTTGCATCTATTTCGATTCATTTGAGATATTTAGCACTTGCTTAGTTCAAACACCTGAATACGGCGCCCTCATCTACATGCAATACCGTGTGCATGTAAACTTCACCAATCAGCATGAAGTATATTTAAACTAAACAAGAATCGATTTCTTTCTTCCTGTACTTCCTTTGCGTATTTTCAAACATATATATATATTTAAACTAATCAAAATCTTCAATATATGGCATCTAAATATGATGAAGAACAATGTTTTGATTGTGGCAATGAAAATAACACATACAAATGTAAAGGATGTTTACAAGAATATTGTTTGAAACATTTAAATGATCATCGTCAAACACTTGATAAACGATTCAATGAAATTGAAAATGATTGTAATCAATTTTTACAAATACTTAATCAACATAAAAATAATCCAGAAAAATATCAATTGATACAACAAATTGATAAATGGAAAGATGATTCAATTGAGAAAATAAAACATACAGCAGATGAATGTAAACAAATAATATATCAACATGAAACAAAATATATTCCTATTATTGAAAATAAATTTATTCATTTTACTAAACAATTAGCACAAATTCGTAAAAGTGAATTTAATGAAATTGATTTAAATAAATTAAAGGAAAAATTACAAAAATTAGTAGAACAACTTGATAAAACATCAAATATTTCCATTCAACAAATTTCTTCATCATTTATAAACAAAATTTTTGTCATTTCATCATTTGGTAAGTGTGTTAGTTATATGCCATCTGATGAAATAGTTCAATTTACGAAAGAGAATAACCTTCTTTTTAACAATTTTTAGTTAAAACGGAGTACGAAAAAATGTTGATATTTTTACAAATTAATATTTCACTATTTTTGTCATTTAAAATAGATTTAGATATATTATAATTAGTTTTCTATTAATAATTTAAAAAGTAAAAATTCTTTTCAAACGTTTTTTGTATTCTTTTATTGCCAAAGATTTTTTTAATTTTTATTTAGATAGAAAATGGAATCAACTCGGAATTACAATTGCTGGAGGAAATGGAGAAGGTAAAGGATTAAATCAACTTTCGAATCCTCGTGGAATATTTATTGATACCAATCAAACTATATATATTGCTGATTGTTACAATCATCGTATTGTTTCATGGAGATATAATGAAAATATTGGTGAAATTATTGCAGGTGGAAATGTAAAAGGAAATCAAATTAATCAATTATGTGGACCAGTACATGTGTGTATTAATAAAAAAAATAATTCATTTATCATTTCTGATAATTGGAACAGACGAGTAATGGAATGGTTTCGACAAGATAATAAAAATGGAAAAATAATTATCGAAAACATTGATTGTTACGGTTTAACAATAGATTGTGATGGATATCTTTATATCTCTGATTGTAAGAAAGATGAAGTAAGAAAATGGAAAATAGGAGAGACATATGGAACAATTGTAGCAGGTGGAAATGGAAAAGGTGATCAACTTAATCAATTGAATACACCTACATATATCTTCATTGATGAAGATTATTCATTGTATGTATCAGATAGTGAAAATCATCGTATAATGAAATGGATAAAAGATGCAAAAGAAGGAATTGTTGTTGCCGGTGGAAATGGTCAAGGAAATAGTTTGTCACAATTGTCTGATCCTCGTGGAATATTTGTCGATCAATTGAATCATATCTATGTGGCAGATTCGTTGAATAATCGAGTGATGCGTTGGCTTGAAGGAGATAAAGAAGGAACTATTATTATCGGTGAAAGTCAATTAAATTGTCCTATAAGTTTATCATTTGATCGAGAAAATAATCTTTATGTTGCTGATCGTTGTAATCATCGAATACAAAAATTTCAAATCGAATTGAATAAAATCTTTTAATTTAAATAAAAAATTAGTTTTTTTTTCTATGAACTTTAACTTAACTCTTATAAATGAATAGATCAATTATTACAACTGGATAATAAAATAGAATTGTAATTAAAACATTTTAATTTTTTCTTGAAAAATTTTCTAAATCGATACTTTAGAAAGGACAAAGAACATTTTTCTGGAATTTAGGCCCACTGTTGAAAACAAAGGCTATTTCGCGTGAAACTTTCAGCAATTGTAGAGACTAGAGTAAATAGCCACTTCTATAAATTTCAGCTTGATCCGTCAAACTTTTGACTTACTTCGACACTTCATAAAATAGGCTCATATATAGACTATGTCAAAATCATATGTACCTTCGCTCTTTGCAATATGATTCAGAACCGGAGCCATTTTTTCAGTATTAATACGAATTAGCCAGAACTTCAGAGCTGTCAAGATATGATCTTGCAACAAAACGGTTTTGTAGATTTTGGTAAACACATATCATTCCAATGTGAAGACATATAGTTTATAGTGAATCATCAGCCCTTTGAAGCACCCAAAGAAATTTCTGCTACTATCTGCACGAAATATGCGCATATTCGACTCATTTAGGGGTTGTCAAGAAGTATCCTAAATATGACCCGAATAATCCTATGTTTCATATAGACCATACTAGGAATCCATTATCAGCTCATGTTGTGTGCAAGATTTCAACCAATCAAATTTTAACAATGCTTTTTTTCTACAGTCGTCTGTATGGCACATGGACATCTTTGGATCATTTCAAAAGTATCATGATGTCTCTTGAATATGGACTTAGTGCATAAAATAAAAACAACATCAAAATATATATTCACAAAAAATAGTGTCATTCTTGAATATGAATTATATTTAACGAGATACATGTTTTTAGACCAACAGCTATTTCAACGAATGTTGAATGACATTGAGTATTAATGTGTGAAGTTGTTTTGAGTCTTATCCATGGTAATGATTGATACGACTTTATTACTTCGTCTATATTTACAAATTAATTCTCTGAAAGCTTTTCGTACTTCACTCGACGTATATAAATAAATATAAAAAGTACAAACATAATTACAATGAAATAATAGAAGAATCACTTGACTAATAAAATGTTCCAAAGCCAAACGAAAATCATCTTTTCTAATTTCACTAGTCAGTTCAAGATAGATACCTTGAAAACCAAACGGAATTCCAGATATACCAAGTATAATTAATTGAGGAATTAACATTCGACGAACTTGTTTTGCTAAATGTGCTTTTCGATTGAAAGTATTAACTGTACGAAGATTTCTTATAGTTCCAAATGTACATATTGTTATAATTATAAGTGGACCTATACTATACACAAATGGAGTCAAAAAGTAAGTATTGAATAGAGTAAATGTACTCTTATGTAATACACAAACATTATCAACAATACCACTGACAAATATAATTGGTAGATAAATAATTATCCAGAAAATGACTGTAATAGTGATTGCCCATTGAACAACACGAATAGAACTCCAACGATTTCGAAAACTAGCATTACGAGATGTACTAACATATTGATCAAATGCTGCCCAACATGGAAAAGATATTGCTGCTACTGTTGTCATATAGAGTAAATAATTATGTTCACGACAAGCAAAATCATTTGTATTAAATACACCTAAACCAAAACCATTAACAAGAATACTTTGTGAATAGATTAATGGTAAATGAATTCCAGTCATTGCTGCACCTGCTAATAAATATACTATACTTGGATTGCGTCTAAAGAAACGTTTTTTCGTAAAGATTATTACAGTTAAAATTGCTCCAATAATTCCTAGTACAATAAATGGTATAGCAATTACATAATTGAGCCATTGTGTTACTGTATTGAGTGTTGCTGCGTTCAACATTGTAAATAATATTATGTCTCAATTCTTTTCTTCCTTTTTTTTTTTTTTTTTTATTTTGCTGATAACTGTGATCAGAAGATCCTAACAGTACGGGTTATAGTAAATTATATATATAAAATGAAAAAAGTAAAGAAGAGATCATATGGAATGAGAAACGCCAAGAACAATGTTAATTATAAAACAACACAAAAAAAGAAATAACGTACAGAGAAAAATGACATAATTAACAAAATGTGTCTGGGAAGTATTGTAAGAGTTGAATATCATCTAGATCAAACTGAGGAACAGAAGAATATAAAGGAATAGAAGAAAGCCATGTTACAATTTTTTCAAGAATAGACAGATGAGCGACAAATCTTTTTGATGTTCTTAATCCTTTAATAGAAAATTCTCTATTCAACCAGCTTTTACGGAATTCACAGAGATTAGCTTTTTCAAGAAGAAGAAAACCATCAGTCGAATTTGAAAGTGCTACTAGATATCTGTTCCAATATGTGGCACAACGATCTTCTAAAGACAATTCATCAAACATATGCGCAAAAAATATTTCATTCCATTGTAAACAATAAAGCGTGCGGCGTAATGATGTATAATAGAACTTCGACATATATTCTTGTTGTTTACGAGTTAAGAGGGGATATATAGGATATATCCAAGTAAAAATTGGTAATATATGAGAATAAAAAAGCGCTTTTCTAAGACTAGGACTTGAACATCCATATAATTTAAATGAACGAATAAGAGCTATTCTTTTTCTAACAGTGGATTCTACAGTTTTAATTAATTTACCCCAACCTAGTTTGGAGGAATTCTTTTCTTCCTTTTTCTTAATAGACGGATCGATGAATATTTCTATTCTATTCTATTCTATTTTTTCTTTCTCATTATAAAAGAGATAATCACAAATCTTATTAATATGGATATCGGTTTAGCATTAACATTGAAAAAAGTCTAATACTATTGTATTAGATATAAAAATAAATTAATACTTTCACATTAGTATCAAATTTATTTTTTAAGTCTAGAAAAAAAAATATCATGATTTTCCTAGCATTAATGCTATGCAGACACTTGTAATTGTTAATTACAAAGACGAATGAATACTTTAGTGAATGCATTAATTGTGTTGAGTACAACATTTTTTTCTTCATCTAAAACAAAATCATAATTCATATATAACTCCTGGAAATGAAAAGCTGCAGTCAGTATTTCAATTATTTTGTCATAACAATAATAACATTTTCCAAAAGTAATTATATATTCTGATAGAGCTTGAAATTCTCTATCATTCTATATATTTTTCTTTGTGTTACATTTATATACTGCGTATAATATATTCAAGACAGTGCCAAAATATATGGGATGATAGAAAATTTAAAGCGCTATCCAAATTGACAATTAGTTTGGTGTGAAAATTTAGTTATGTCCGATTATAATAAAAAAAACTTACAAGATTAGCGAAAAAAATAAAGATTTTTTCAATCTTCGAAATTTAGGTTATATTCAATGTTATGGCTTTTTCTTTTGAATAAATTTAGTCAAGACAATATATAAATCCATAGAATAATAGAGAATTTGAAGCTCTATCAGAATATATAATTAGTTTTGGAAAATGTTATTATTGTTATGACAAAATAATTGAAATACTGACTACAGCTTTTCATTTCCGGAGGTATATGTAGTGTCTTAGATCTGACAGAAAAATCTTTTTGTAGATAATAGATAGAAATTTTGAATTATTTTTGTAATTCCTTTGCATCATAAACATCATGTCATCAGTATTAATTAACATAACAAGAATAAAATATCAATTTTGCACATGAGTATCACGCACGGAATATTATAAGTAGAAATGATGGTTCATCAATCGAACTTATGGGCATCGAACATAACAGTATAGATAAATATTTAGTTCATAAAGATTTTATATTGAAAAAAATTTATCCTACTACATTCTGCATCGATAATTTCTTTAATGTGATAGAAAAAAATAAATTACTCTCTGAACATTTTTGTTGTCAAAATGAAACAAATCTGGAATAATTATATTCTTTTTAATAACTATTTAAAGGGAATAAGTTTCTTAGTATTTAAAAAATATTATATGATAAAAATTAAAAACTATCTTCTCAAGCTTTCTTATGTCCATGAATATCTTATAAAAATAGTGTTATATTATCAAAGATTTAAGATGCACACACATTTTTTTTCAATTTAAAAGAATAGATGAATTGCAAAATTTAATTAATAATATAGAGAGATTCAAATGTAAATAATCATCATTACTCGTTGAGATCATAGAACAAATGTCCGGGGTGATGCAAAAGTCAGTCAACCCCAAAAAACTTGAATATCTTTATTATGACTCAAAGAAAGGCATATTCAAGATTTATATCCATAAATACATGCATAGAGACAGTCTTTGTTAAGTATATTGTTTTCTATCCTGTCTATGAAAAAATAAACATTTTTCTTGTTAAGATCAATAGTGGTATTTGACAAAGGATCTCCCTAGACATGTCTTCAATTGGTAAAAAATTCAGCACGTTTTCTTGAGTCGTAATGGAGATACTCAAATGTTTTTTTCTGTTAACTGACTTTCGCGCCACTCTGTATTTAGTTTATATCTTCCCTGGTCAACATGAACAGCACACCTTGTTTTTCCACTTATACGTCTCTAGCCTTCTTGTTCAACCTCATATTTATAACATAGATACATCTTTGATCACTTGACTTACTTTGAAAATGTCACCCTTATACAACATATCTTTAGTGAGAAAAATAAAAATATGTAAGTTTTATTCATATAGTATTGTCCTTAAAATTTGTTGTTTTGTTAATTTTTCTGTCGTTTTAGACTACATTTGAAATCTTGAACTGCAGTTAACTGGCTCTTATAGGTGGCTGTATAGAAAGACATCTTTAATAATAATCATATACGACATAGTCATTTAAATACTATAATTTTATCCAATAGTTGTATCGATATACCTGACATTTTTTGTTGAAACGTAAGACGAAAATCAAAAAATGGTCTGATTTAGTCAAGCATATATCACTTGTATCGGTTCGATTGTCAAACAGATTATCTCAGCTGATAGTTGAGGCATTGACGATTGATTGAATGTGTTATTTCGAATCTCTTTCCTTGTTAACAATTCGTTTTTATAAAAGATTTCATGTAATAAACCAAATCGTTTTTCGATTATCGTCTTACATTTTAACAAAAAATGTCAGGTATATCGATACAACTATTGGATATAATTATTATCAAAGATATCTTTCAATGTAGCCACCTATAAGAGCTAATAAACTACAGTTCAAGATTTCAGATGAAGTCTGAAATAACAGAAAAATTAACAAAACAACAAATTTTAGGGACAATGCTATATGAGTAAAACTCACATAGTTTTATTTTCTCACTAAAGACATGAAGTATAAGATTACATAAGGGGAAAACCAAGGTGTGCCGTTTATTTTGGCCAGGTGGATGTATAGCATGGAGTATATCGGTCAAGAATTCAGTCCTCAATAAATGATTTCTGTAGTTGGTTATAATAATAGAGAAAATGTTTAAAAAAAAGAACTACTTTTGTTCAAGTCTTTTTTTTTGCAAACAGGTACGTTTCTGAAATGACGGATTACAATGACGTTTTAACGCCGTTCTTTTGAACCTAGGTTATAGTTGTTTCAAACAACTTTAATGATAAAATTCGTGATTAATAACAAATAACAAATAACAAAGAAATCTGAAATCGTGATTAAAAAATGAAGTGTAAAATAAAATATTTAGGTAATTGTTGTATTTGAGGCAATTGGCTTCGAACTTGTTTGAACATCACGTGATGATGCATTTCCTTTAGCAGTTTTTCGGATTCTGAAACAAGATAAAGAAGGATGAATTTGTTATTTATCTCGTAAAAACATTTTCCTGCTTTATCTCACCGCATAAAATCTGACAAGCCAATGGTATCTGGTTGTAGAACGTTGTCTTTAGACAACATTAAAGCTAACCGTGGTGATTTTTCATCGTGTTCAGCCGAATGTAGTCGTGTAACTATGGCTTCATGCAAACAATGAAAAATTTCCCCTTTATGATCAGTATTAATCATTCCTGGCACACGAGTCAAATGGACTATCAATCTAAACATACAAAAACTTATGTATTTAGTCACTAATATTGTCAAACGAAAACTACGGCACTTCTACAGTTTAAATTCTATAAATTTTACTTGTATTTTAAACGATCAACTGACGCTAAAGTCAATTCCAATTCGATTGGATTCACACCAATTGTTTGTTTTGCACAACCTTTTCCTCGAAATTTATGCGTTTTATCAAGCCAGAATGAGTATTTACCATTAGAAAATGTTTCTATTACACAAGCGACGATCAACTTGACGACTGCACCACTCTGTAACCATTGAGTAACAAGATCAGGTATCTACAAAACAAATTAGATACATTTCAAAGGAATTCGTTAAATAAATACATAACAAAGAATCAATACTAACAAGTATCACTGGGCGAATTTGAGCTCCTTTTTTACTCTTTTGTTTTGCACCACTAAGGTATGATAAATGAATTGTGCCTTTTTTCCCCATATCTGATAGGTAGCAAGCTCGCGGTTGTTGAGGACACACATCGATTATCATTCGTAAATGACGATTTGAATTATTTTGAATCTGTTTAACTGATGATTTCTGGATATTCACTTCAATATAATATAGTTAAACAAAATATGTGATCTAATTCGTTTCACTACTTACATTCTGTATCATTAGTCTTGAATGAATGAGGGTCTATGTTTGCTGAAGGATCCTTTTCCTGTTCGATAACTTCCATCGTGTATTCTGAATTTTCAATTGATAAGGATTCATTTGGCTTGACTGAATCGTCATTCAGATCATCCAATGGTAGACCATCAGCCCATAATTCTACAAACAATGCAAAATATCTTACAAATAGTAGACTAATCAAGGTTATGACAGCCATTCAAATTAAAATCGGAAATAAAATCAGAAAGGTCTTTTGCGACTGGTACAATCGTGAGATCAGAAGGTTTCTTTTATATATTCTTTCAATTCAAAGCATAGTAGATTTTTCATTACTTACTGTTGTGTCCTAAGAAACTATTTGTGACCTTTTCTAATCCAATTGGCAAGAACGCCTTTACAAATTGCAGCAAGTGCATAGTTCGAATCTCGCGAACGAGTAAAATTTTTCTTGTTCTATTATTTATGCAAACTACTGATTAATATCTTCAACTCTTCTGAGACTTCATAACGAACAATCCACCGAATGCAGTGAATTTACCTTAAATCTCTCCTCAGAATAGAAGGCCATATCTGGGAAAAAGTTCAGTGACTTTAACGAAAGGCTATGCTTTAATAAAATAATTAATTACAAATTAATTATCATTAGTTTTTAATAGATTCGTAATTAGTCGAATACTGCTATTTTTCTGATCACTTTTGGAGAAACCACTTTATTTTCTAACATTTATATTATGTTGTTACCAAAAAAAATATTAATTTACCTTCAAATTCAGCTGGATATACCGATGAATCTTCGCTTGAAATAAACAATTCAATACGTGGAAAATCATTCGATGAGAGAGATTGTATTTCACTGGATGATTGCTGTAATCTCAAGCAATTGAAAACCGGTTCTAAATAATTTATTTTCTGTTTATTAAGTTTGGCCATTCTCATTAATTTATTATCATAGAAATAAACATCGAAATTCTCAGGAAGATCATCACGAAGCCATGTTTTCATCTGTTCGATAAATTCCTGTCGAGTTATAGTGTGACACATATTACTCCATTGTTTTTTTCTAATACCACAATGTATAAGAATTTCTTCACTAGCTCTTCTCTCATCATCCCTGATTTTCGTCTCTCAAACAACTATGCAAATATGAAAATGAAGCATTAGCTTATTTCTTCTTTTCTGTGAGATGTTTTGCTGTGTTGTCACAGCTATTTTCCAAGTTTTTTTCACATACATTATAAAAAAGTCCAACTTACCTGTAATTCTCTTTCTTTTCCTTCATTATTTTTTGCTCCGCGAGGATTTGTTTTTTTATCCTGTTTCTAATAGTTGTCTTCACGGGTTTCGTATATAAGAAGGTGAATAATAATGAGTTGGGTTATTATTCTTCGACAAAAGCATTTCAAACATCATGTCTTTATTCTTAAAAATGCATATTACCAATCGTGAATGGATATTTCATATAACTGCAGATATGATTTATAATGACATAATTAGGCTATTATCTAATCGTCTCAATATTGATTTACGTCAAAGTAACAAATTCTTACTTCAACTCTATGATAAACGTCTTAAACTTTTTTTGGAAATCGATGATGATTATATTAATAAATTACGCCGACGGATGTCACATAATACTATTGAATATATTCGTGCTCGCATCCTTCATCGACGTTCTCGAAGAAAGCAAACAGTACCTGATGCAATACAATTAGAATCAACGAGTTGTCATGTATCCTTAAATGGAACACATATTAAACGTCTTTCTCCGCCACAACGTGTCATTTGGATAGACGAATATTTTGTTCAGCCAAACAATTTTCGTTATATCAAAAAATATTTGTTCAGCGCATTACAACCAGAAGGACCTGTCTACTCCAGATTCCACCCACAAGACTATATAATCGATACATTAATTCGGAATGATGTGGATCTCTCTCATGATGTAGATGGTAGTAGCATCTTGGAATTTTTTGATAATATCAATGATTTTCTAGAATATTTACATACACACAGTACAGAAAAAATTCTATTGATAACATCAGATTCAATTGGAAGACAAATTTTGCCTCGTATTAGCGATCAAGTTTTAATGACATATATATTGAGAGATAGCTGGTATGATTATGAATGGGGACTGTGTTACATTAATAGGATTCAAATGTTTGACTTTGATCTCGATCTTATCACCCGCGTATTTCAAGATTTAGCAAATTATGTTATTGTTTATGCCGAACAGTTATCATTGAAAGAAGCCATATGTTATCTTAATTGGGCTAAAAAATTATTCCTTCAATCCAATGTAACAGATCACAAACCGCCAAGATACTACAGCATCATAAGAACGGCTATAATTGAACGAAAACTAAATAATCTAGACATTCAATTAAAAGAACCTGAAGAAAACGGTGACAACGTATGGGAAGCTAATGATGACATGATAACTATTGCTTGATACAACGGCTTGATTGTCATGCTGGCAAAACAACAAATAATGATAGATCCATCAATGAAACCTTTCTATTCTTATCTGCATCGTATACAGCTGCTAATATTGTCATCAGAGCTAGTGGATTGATTTCATGACCATATTTTCTAATAAAACAAAATATTTTCGTCAAAAAATAAATATTGTTCCTCATTAATAATGTAAAAATTTATAATAATATACCGAATAGGAAATAATTAAGATGGCATTATTTGTGGAAGGATATATAGCTTTTTGAAAGCAATATCAGTCGAATCAGTCATTACTCATTCTTTTTGAATGAGATCTTCCTTTAAAAAATAATTTTATAATTCTAACGTGTGGGTGTAAGAGATTGCAGTAGTGTTTGATACTAGATTTGACTGTATGGAAACGTAAGAAACAAGTGTTATGGAAGCATTTTTTGCGGAATTAATTCGTACAGAATCTTATCTTGAAGAAAATTCATCGATTGTCACGGATTGTTCGAATCAAATTGACTAAAATAAACTTTAATGGATCAGAAAAATCCATGTTTCGACTGATTCAATCAATTTTAATGCTTTTAAACTAGTGGAAAGTTTATCTATCCCTTCAACAGAAGGACGGATGATATGATAAAAATTATAATACGTTTGCGTGTCTGTCTGTCGCACATCAAATGCCAAGTTAAAGCTAATTAATTAACAAAGGTGTTTCCTTAAGAAAATAAAGATTTCGTATAAAGTTTGACGAAAGATTTCTGAGAGCGAGAAATTGATTGGCACCATTATTTCAAAATTTTTTGAAATGAATTAGTTTTTACTAAAAAATATTACTTTTGAAAAGGATATAACGATTTATTCCATGGAATGAAGGCAAAATCACATGGAATAAAACAAGTTTAGTCTTATATATGTGAATTGTTTTCAATAATCAGTATTTATCATATTAACTATTCTTGTTCTATTGTTTTTCTACTTTGTGATGACAGCGATGAGTCATGAGTAACGCCTCCTAGGGGTGCCTACAAACGATTAGTCGCTAGTTTGTAAGCTTTAGCAAGGATTGTTTCAGATTAGGTCTCCGAGAAATCTTGCTCATTCTAAGAAAATTTCAATATAAGATATATGGTTTTTTAAAGAAAGAATGAAAAATTGAGGTTATTATGGATAGTTAACAACGAAATCTGGTTTTCAGTATTTTTATCCGGAATCATCTTCCTTTTAATCTAATAATTCTCCGAGAAGGATCAATTCTCAGTCTAACAGTTCGTATATAAACAGCTTTTCAGCACAGATCTTAAGCCCTTAAAGGCGGATTAATTTTTTTATAAAAAATGAAATTATGTTGCCAAATTAATTATATTTTAAAAGTTATTCATGGTCATAACTGTTGCACTTGGTCCTCATTTAAAAGATGCAATTGGTTTATTTTGAAATGCAAAAAAACTAAAAATTTACCAATGTAATACTAAATGCCATTATAATTCAGGAAAAGATTTCAAAATATGTAAAACGAGTGACAATACCGTATAAAGGTAATGTGTAACAACAATTGTTGTTATTGTCTCTTCCTTAATATGATCTTATCGAACTATCGTATATTATTTATACGACAAAAGTCTCTCCTATTTATACTACTTCAACAAAACATTCTCGAATGCCAAATAAAATGATTGGTTCTTCATGATTCAATGATGGTACCTTATGAAAGATACCACCATGGCATTCACAGGATATCAATAGTGAGCTTCATCAACTTATCGCTATATATTATATATGGAACTAGTGAACAGTCCTTCTACTAATTTATTCATATTTTGAGCCTGTGTATATACGGGTTTCGCTCTCAAAGGGTTAAGTAGTTCCATCGATCAAAGCTAAAGTGATTAAAATAAATAAAATAGAATACGTTCATTGTGATTTCCAAGGCAATTGAGAAATTTTTTGAAACAGAGATTAAAAGAAGTTTTAAATAAACTATACGGAAAGGATTGAGTTTGCTATAAATAATCATAAGAATTATCAGCAATATTTATTGAGATAATATTAGAAATATCTGTTTATCTTGTATTTTTTATTTAATGTTCTTAGAATTTTTGGTCAAATCTAAGTAGTTGAATTATGGTTTTATATATAAATAAATAAAGATACACATAGAATGCGAGAGAAAACGAAATATTATCAAAATATTTTTTTATTTTTGATCAATAAATTTGTAATAAATAGAGAATTTAAAACGGATAACTCTTTTTCCTTTTTATTATGATGATAAAGGAAGAGAAATAGAGATTATTTCATTGTTCAACATTACTTTCATGTGCTTCTTTTTTTTAAACATGATGAATAACAATAATTTGAAAGATATTTATCTGTAATATGAAGCAAAAAAATGTTACAGATTTTCTTTTGTCAACATCTACTTTAAAAATATTTTCCTAGTATATCGTTGATATAATACTTGTGAACGAATGCACCGAAGTTTTAGTGAAATAAATTTTCAATTAAATTCTCAATAATTTCTATAAAATCAAAAATGCTATTGCATATCATTTGAACAGGATTATTTTTGTAATCAATTAAAAAATCAAAACTAATTCTAACTGGATTAATTTTAAAACAATTCTTTTTGTTAAAAAAAAAATCACAGATTTACTCGTTCATAATCAAGTATAATCATCATTTCTACTTGAATATTTTTATCACTTAGATTAAATGTACATACACAGATATTTATAATGTGAGATGATATATGATATATAGACTAGTTCATGGAATTGGTGTGGTATGACGACCTTGTGATTTACTTAAAAATGATAGAATAGATGAAGAAGAAAAAGAAGAATAGCCAACAAAACTAATACTTACTTTCCAGTATTTCCATCTTGCATTCCATCATCTTTTGTTATTTGAGTATATACTTAGTATAAACAAAGATAAAATGAAAAACAAATCTTCAACAGAAATTTGCATATCTTTAACTCATAGGATAGTAGAAATCTCATGAACATTTCAAAATCTATCTTGTGTATTTCTTAATTGCATCACAATATTGCATAAAATTCAATGATCGACATAGTCTCGTTTCATATTATGCAAATAACAATATGAATGATATTTAATTATATAATCTATTACTTACATATAAGCTATTGATCTGCATCAATTGATATATTAAACTCATTTGGTATCTAATTCACATTTAATACCATCTTATAAACGTACTGACAAAACAAAATTTGAAATTTCCTATTCTTATCTGTTGACATAAAAAATGAAAGTTATCATCCTTTTTTTCCAGTTCAACTAACGACAGTAATCTCATTGAAGAAACAAAAATTTTGTTGCTCTGTCAAAAACTTTATCAACGTGATTATTTTACTTTTTTTTCTGTTCTGCACTTTGCATGTAACAAAAAAAAGTCATTTTATCGTAATGTATTATAAAAAAAAAGAAAAGCAGTCAGTTTGTTGTCACAGCTACTAAGAGAAAAACAAAATAATATTAAACATCAGCACGATCAAGGTAAGAAAAAAAAGTATAATAAGATTTTCAAGTTTCATGCGATAATTTATTGTTACATTCCATATGAATTTTACTTTGAACAGAAATAGAAATTATAGCTTTCTAACTTTAAAAATTAGTTTATAAATCAATCTTTTTTTCTCTCTCCAAAATAGATTCTATTATTAGATGTATATATTTTATTTTATTCATTTGAAATCTTGATTAAATCAAAAGATTTATCTTGAACAATCATTTCATACTGTTATTCTAATCTATATACTTAAAAAGGGCGTGAAATTTTCATTCTAACTAACTACTTTTCGTCTTCTCTAATGAACATAAATTTATTGGATTTTTAATAAATTTCAGTTTGTAATATTCATCCATTACTTATATGATACGACCAAAAACAGACAATAGCTTAAATGAACATATTATCGTCTTTTACACATCGTAAAGCGTCTGACTATCCTGCTGGACATATTGGTTCACTTTATGATGGTTATAAAGATCGTATACTCGGACAAGTAAATTTAAATAGAAGAAACGCAACATGTAAAAAGCTTAAATTAAGACAATGTATAATCATAACGGGTAAAAAATATCAAAATAAAAATATTTTGAAAAAAATTGGTGTTGAAAATGAATTACGTTTAAGTGCATTATTAAATCTAACAGATAAGACAGGAATAGCTGCAATAATTGATTGTTGCCAATTAATAAATCAATATACTCGTTTTTTCTACTATTCTTGATCAACCAGAAAAGAAACAAGTTTTTAATAAATCATGCAAACCTCAAACTGGTACAACTCATGTTATTACTGGCATTCATATAGGAATCGATGTCATCATTGTGCTACAATTACCATCTAGTAATAAGGTAGCCTTTAGTATCGATTCAATAATTCATCGAATTCGTATTCTATTACTTACTTATAATAATACGTTGGAGCTAACTACAGAGGAAGAAAATCTCTTAGCCAAAATTACATATACAAAAGTTTTCTCGAATATAAAAGATTTAACTTACATGAAAACAATCCTTGATGTTTGTCATTATATAACTGAAAAGCGAAATAGTACTATCAACTATCCAATATTATATATTCTTCGACCAATTAATTGGATGTACCCCTATAATATCTCAATCTCAATGAACTGAAACAAAAAAGGAGAATTGATTAATAGTTTAAAACAACAACAATTTCATTATTATAATGTTGTTGATTATAGCATAGATCGAACAGATAATAAAAGAACTATTGAACGTAAGCTGATTAGATTTGATCAATGTGTTCGTATTCTCTGTTGTAATGATATTTTGAGTAAAACCAAACCACAACATAAGGAAAAACTACATTATGATTTGATGGATAAAATTAAAAGCAACTCTACCTTAAAACTTATCTATGCTGATTTTTCCTATTCTTCTTACGAATAATTGGATATGATGAAACTGTCATCAAATAAGTATAAAAATGAGCAAAATAAGTCGAAATTAAAAGGAATATTATCATATACAGAGCGACAAACTACTGTCATACCATTTATAAACTCACAGAATTGTTGGCAAATCTACTTAGCTATAATAAGAAGGATGAGTATCAATTTATAATGATAATGATAAACATGCAGTTGAAGAATTTGATTTAAATTCGAATACTGCGACCTCTTTTATTAAAACCGGTCATTTGCAACAACCTTTTTATTATAGTTAATATATAGCAGATAAAGAGTAAAACATTGTAAGGTTGTTGAAAATGACCGGATTTAATAAAAGAGGTCGCAGTATCCGAACTTAAATCAAATTCTTCAATTCCATGCTTATCATTATAAATCTACTTAGGGCATACCAAAAGTAGTGAGATAGGTACTTTTTTCTTTAAGCAGAGGTCTAAAAAATTTCTTTTTTTACCAATAGATAGAGCATGTTTCGCTCTATCTTTCTATACTATTTGATAATTCCTCGCCTTCTATCAAGTTAGTAAAATTTCAAGAGAACTTTTTTGCGTACAACTCTCTGGTAGCAGAAACTTATATTTTCGTCTATACATCGTTCTTTTTCGTTTTTTCTTTGTTTCATTTTTCATTCTTTTCTTCTTGTCACTTTTTACAACTTGCTTCCATATATACATAAGAAGGAATGTGTCTGATTTATTATCTGCATTATTACGGATCATCGTATATTTTCTTTTTTCCTTTTTTTCTCTTCTCCCCTTTGACTTTCGATGACTACTGAAAACTGCTGCTTTTACATAAAAGTGCGTACAGCACTTAGTATTCCAGCAAAAGTTATCCATGATGAATTGAACTCTGTTTATGGTAATGAAGTCCCTGATCTAAGCACAGTCGAACGATGGTCAAAATTGCTTCGTGACGGTCGGGAGGAAGTTGAGGACAACGCGCGACCTGGTAGACCTATTATTGAAACAACAACTCAAAATATCGAACAGGTTCGTGTTCTCATCGATGATGATCCTTACATTACAATCGAAGCTATCCAAGAATAAACTGATTTGAGTTATGGAACTGTTCAACGAATAATTACTGATCATTTAAAGCTTCGGAAGATAACCGCACGTTACATACCTAAGGATCTCCCCGATCTTCAGTGAGCTGAATGAGTTCGAATATGCAAGCGTAATTTAGCGAAATTTCAGCAGAGAAGGTGGCGTTTATGCGATATAATTACTGGTTATGAGTCCTGATTCCGTCACAAACAGATCGGTCGAAAGATATTAAACAAGGCATGGGTAACTATAGAAGATCCTCCACCTACTGTTGTTCGACGTTTTTGGTTTGCACCAAAAACCTACTTTTCAATCTTTTTCAAATCGATCAGACCTATGTTAATCTATCGCATCGAACGTTGTCAGATTGTTGACCATCATTATCACATCAACCAGTGTTTACGACCTTCGATCGACGAGATTAAACGTCAAAGGCCTTCCTATGGTACTCATGGTATCAAAATTCATTATGACAATCGTAGACCATATGTGCATGAAGATGTATCCAATTATCTTGATTCTGAAGGTTTCACAATAATACCACATCCACCTGATTCCCCAGGTTTGTCACCTTGTAATTTCTGGTTATTCGACTTGATCAAAGATAATCTCACCAATCAAGATGATTCAGAATCATTACATAATGCTATGATTGATTTCATGAATTCCTTAAATCCAGACAAGTACAAAAAGCCTTTGAGAAATGGATCGAAAGGATTCAGCTGTGTCTAGATAATCGTCGTGATTACTTTTAACATTTAGTGAAACAATCACCAAATTCATTTTTGTGTCTTCTTTTCTTTTTCACTAATATCGCTACACAGTAAAACATGTGGAAACAGGTTATAAGAAATGACAAGAAGAAAAAAATGAAAAAAAAGAAAGAAAAAACGAAAAAGAACGATGTATACACGAAAATATAAGCTTCTGCTGCTAGGAAGATGTACGCAAAAAAAGTTGAGGAATTATCAAATAGCATAGAAAGATGGAGCGAAATACGCTCTATATATTGGTAGAAAAAGAAATTTTTTAGACTTCTGCTTAAGGAAGAAAAAGTACCTCCCTCACTACTTTTGATATGCCCTATAAGTAGTTTCAATTCGTATTTCAAACTTTATCATAATATATAAATATTTAAAAAAAATGATTGTACAATGATAATATACATGAAATACGAAATGGACGGACGTTTTTTTAGGAGATATATGAGTATCATTTAATCCCACTAATAGATTTCTATCTTTCTTTATACGTTTGTTTTTCTTGAAATGTCAATAAGACTCATGTATGTTATTTTGTCCTTGGTTAATTTCTTCATGATTATATGTGATACATGTGTCGAAGTCTTACCTATTTTTGTGTTACTTAATGTTTTTTTTCTCATTCTTTATCTATAATCAGAAAAAGAAAAATATCTTTATGTTGAGTAATATCAGTTTCAATGAAAAAGAGTATTCTTATTGTTATAAAGGTAGATATAAGCTAAATCGTGATATCGTGGTATTAGGAAGCAAAGAAGTCAGAAGAAACATTGTTTTGAATTTTATTGAGTGTTTTATTTAAAACTATAATGATTTTCCTTCGAAAGAAAATATTTCTAATTCCTAAATAGTCTAAAAGAAAATAAATTCGAATAATCAATGGATTTTTGTAATTATAAATACTCTTACGAATTGATATTTATTTATGACGAACATATCTGATAAAAAAATCTACTTTTTCATCATACATCATGATAAATTCTCTTCAATTCGATGTTTTTTTAGATAGAAAGAGAAATTCTTTTTGTGAACTAAAATTTCTTTGTTTCAAATTTCATTAAATTTTATTAATCTTATGTGAATTTAATTCTAATATGTGCATTGTTTCTTAATTATATTAATTTTTCGTATGAATTAAATATATTAATCTCTTATATAGTTTTAGTAATAGTATTTATTTTAAACATAAGAGATGAACACGAATCATGTTAACTATTCCAAAGATGCATCATCGATACCTATTGAGCGTAAGGCTGTCAATGCTTCTGGACGTGTTGGCTCCCTTTATGATGCATATTCTGATCGTATAGTTGGACAAATAAATGTGAAGGAAAAAGAAGAAAGTCCTACATTAGAAGATCCTGCACATTGTGAAATTCTATATGGCAACACAAATAAACAACACAATCTTCTTCAAATGATTGGAATTCAAGATGAGTTACGACTAAATATTTTATTGAACATAGTCCCGCGAATTAGAATAGCCTCAATCATTAACCATCCTTATCCAATTAATGATTCTACTCGTTTTATATATTATTCTTATGTCAATAAAACAGAACAACTTTCTCAAGATGTTACAAAAGTTCGAAAATTAATCACAACTTCAAATATTGAAACAACTGCTACCCATATCATCACTAGTGTTAGTTCAGGAATTGACATTGTTATTGTTCTACAATTATCAGCTGATAATCGTATTGTGAAGCAAATAGATACTATACTTGAGAAAGTTCGAGAAATTTTAATTGGATCTATCGAAATATCATCTTTCACTTCAAATGATGAATATTTACTGCAACAAAATACTAATACAATAGTCTACTCAAATATATCGTTGCTGAACAGAATCACTTCAATGCGCGATATTTGTCATTTCATTCATAATCGCAACGCAAAACACACAATGTTTCGTCCACTGACATATACTCTAAAACCTATTCACTTCTTTTATCCACAATATACTGGACCACATATTCCATTTTTTCCACCTGAGTCAACCTCTCACAATAAACTTGAACAATATTTACTGCGTTACTTGGATGTTCTTAAAGATTTAAAATATTCACTGGACTATAAAATAACTAAATTACTATGTGGACATTTAGAAGAGCAACTACATAAACTACAGCAACAATGGGTAAACTTAAAAAACATACATGAACATAATATAATACGATTGAAGAATTTAGTTGCTGATATTTATCATGGTCGATGTGATATTTCTATGATTGATAATGCACTTAAAGATGAAGAATCAATTACATTAGATGATAGCATTAAGACAGTACATCAAGATCGAGATCGTCTTCAGAGAAAAGGAGAATTGATTACTATACTTCGACAAAGGGAAATCTCGTACTGCAATGTCGTTGAGTATGGTATCGATGAAATGGATGATGAAAAAACTATCGAACGTAAACTATTTATGGATAATCAATGGGATCGTGTTCTCTGTTCTAACGATTCATTAAATGAGAAAAATCGATCTCACTTCGATAAACTACGTGGTAAATTTTTACAGGAAAAGGTGAACGATACTAATTTACATAGTATGTATGCTGATTTTTCATACTCTTCTTACAAACTAACTGATATAATGATATTACCATATAATATAGACAAAAAAAAGAGAAGTAAACCAGAACATAAAGAAACTTCATCTTCTGTAATAAAATCGATGCCATCATCAAGTACTAATATTATTAATATTCTTCTACTTGGTGAAACAGGTGTTGGTAAATCTACATTTATTAATGCTTTAGCTAATTATCTTACATTTGATACATTACACGAAGCTCAATTAAATAAACCTGTAGTAGTCATACCTGTTTCATTTCTTATCACTATTGGCGATAATTTCGAAGAACGATTAGTTAAATTTGGCAATATAGATAATTCAAATAATGAAGATTTTAATCATCCTGGTCAATCAGTTACACAACGTTGTAAATCATACATATTTCATCTTAATCATAATAAGGGAAAAAAATTACGCATCATTGATACACCTGGTTTTGGTGATACACGAGGTCTTAATCAAGATGATCGAAATATGAAATATATTTTAGAATATATTAATAATCTATCACATATAAATGCAATTTGTTTTCTTCTTAAACCAAATACATCAAGACTAAACATTTTCTTTCGATCATGTCTTATTCAATTATTCTTACTTCTAGGTTCAAATATTAATAATAACATTATCTTTTGTTTTACTAATGCTCGATCGACTTTTTATACACCTGGAGATACAGCTCCATTACTTAAACAAATGCTTACTTCACTCTCAGGATTTAATGTTACATTCAGAAGAGAAAATACATTTTGTTTCGATAATAAATCGTTTCGTTATTTGGTTGCTTTGAAAAATGATATTCAATTCACTATTAAACAAGAGAAAGAACATGAAAGAAGTTGGACAACTTCAGTCCGTCAATCACATCATCTTATTGATTATATTGACAAGCAACTCACTGCTTATCGTATGGACCATAATTTACAATCAATTAAACATGTTCAATTAGAAATAATTCATATAATACGCCCAATATTAGAAGCTATGCGAAATATCCTTCGAAATAGTGCCATTGATACAATGAGTTCTTCAAAGAAACGGATTCAGCTACATCCAAAGTCTATTTCTTTTCCAGCTACTATTTGTATTTCATGTACACTTTATCCATTGCAGATTGGTGATTTTTGGATTACACAGAACATTTTGCATAAAATTCGAAATAGTTGTTCTAGTTGTCAATGCTCTCTTGATCAACATATTCCAATTGATTACACACTTGAATATAAATTTTCGAACAACACATCAAAATATGATTCAGACAAAATGAATGATACACTA
>JAJEKB010009623.1:0-40842 GCA_022393335.1 Macrotrachela quadricornifera | reverse complement strand
TTCCTTGTTTTCAAAGTTTGTTTTACTTTTATTTACATTGAAATAGGGAATGACAAAAAAGATCATTTAACAAGCTATGATCTTTCTGTAGTTTTCCACTTGTTACAATGATGCTCATGACAACCTGGGAAAGTTCATCTGTTGGTAAAATAAATCCTTCCATATCATGTAAATGTATGTGACAATCAAAGAGGACCGAATTTGTTAAGCTTGTTTGTTTGCTTCGTTTATCGATATTTATCAGTTGTTGCAGCACATATGCCGATTGCTACGAACGATTCGAACATTCACAAATTATTACGCGTAACAAAAGGCTTATCAGTTATCTGATTATTGAGCGTGAAGTATTATTCAAAGATGAAAAAAATTACATATTTTTCTTGAGTTATTATATTTTCTGCTGCAGATTTGGCTGCTGGCCAAACTATTACGTTTAGTAGTACTTAAAGATGCTGTAAAGCGCGAATTTCAATAAAGAAACAATGAAATCGTCTACGTCATTGCATGACTCATGTCAAATATTAGCAAGGATGTGATAATACAATTAGGCAATTTACAAAAATATCTAGTTTTCTAAAGGTAATTTCTAATAACTCTACTATCGATTGATTTTTATCTTTTTTTTTATACGATAGAAAAGTTCATCGATCCTTTTGTTCTACTGATAAAACTTAAAAATTATTGTTCAAAGGTATCATTAAATAGAAATAGAAAGAGTTAGCCTGTTTTCTGTTTTAATAAAACATTATGCAATGCTTTATTCCCAATTGTCTCAATTTATGCGTTATTCTAATATTTAAATCACCAACATGTACTCAGAATTGATAGAATTAGTGTTACAATGGAAAGTTTTTGTAACTATCTCTCAATCTACTTTACCTTTTATTCGATGAGAATGAAAGATATTAAAATATATCAGTTTTATTATAATCTAACATTTAGTTAGAATATAATTTTCATTGTAATTTCCTTCCCAACTGATGTAATATATTCACATAAATTAATCTACTGTCACCAATCTCAATTGTTGTTAATATACAGGATTTCCCTAAACCTATGGTAATACGAAGATAAGTTTCATCATCAACAGAAAAATTCATTTATTTAATAGTTTTTTTAGACGAAAATAAACTTCTTAACAGAGGCGTTTTTCAAAAAATCTAATATTTCGAACAAGCATCGAAGATGAATTTTGATAATAGGAAAATACACCGGAGTCTTCTGTTTTAGATCACATAGCTTTTCAAAAAACAAATAGATTTGGATCGACTTATTGACAGAAACTTGGGCATCACTACCATATATTGTGAAGTTTTCGCGATGTTTTCAAGTTTTTCAGTTTTGCACCAGCATTAAATAATGCGCCTTTTATATTAATCGTTAAGAGATTAGCAACACTTAAGATAAAGATCATATATTTATAGCTTCTCTTAAATATTGGTATATAATTCATGTATATTTCGTAAAAATCTAAAGAAATCGACTGAAAAGAGTGAGCTTTAAAATTTATTTAGCATTTTTCTCAGAATCAGTTTTTTCGAGTATTCTGTTTATACAGATACATTTTCCTTAATGGCAACTGAGCATAAAAACGATCATATTTTTCTTTATTGCGTAGCTGACAATTATGGTTAGATCGTAACGACGCCTGATTTTTAAATTTCTCTTTTACCAAAATTAGAAACTTAAATTTTTCATTTTGATTAAAACTATTTCCGACCATTTATTCGAGAATTTCTTAAAAGAGCTACTTAAATAACAAACAAAGGAAAATTGAAAACCTGCGCTTCATCACGCTCCAACCTAGTCTTAACGATGCTCTACAAATTAAAAATTGGCTCGTTCTCTCGCCGTGAAAACCTTGTCCACATAGTAGGTACGTTTGAACAATAAAATGACTGTAACTCATTAGAATATGGAAAATTTGGGAAAATTATTTTAGCCATCATCGATCCTAGTCTAGATTAATAGGCTCCGAAGTTTTTAGTTGAAATCGAATAAAAAATTAAAAAGGATGATTGTGAGAGAGAGTCCTTAATCTAATTTAAATAATGTTAATGCCAAGTGTTGTGCTCTCTTATTTCTATATATAAAAACTGAGTTTTTTCCATCAACATTTTCACAACTTCAAATAAATTTTTCTGCAGAATACATTGGAACTAGACTATTTATCGTGCCAATACGTTGCGGGAATCTAGATTTTCTAGGAACAGAAGCTCATTAGGGCTTTAATAGGCAGACAGAACTACATCAACACAAACTTAAATTCTTTTATTTACTTCTGTAACAGACTATTGTGACTCATTTCATGGAATTTCTTTTTACATTAAATGGATATGATGCATTGATGCAAAATTTACTCCAAAACTATCTTATTCCAATAATTGAGTTCTATTATGTTAGACATTCAGAATTTTCATACAATACTTTCATTTTAATTCATGTGTGTTATTGTTATTGTTTGTCGACATTCATACTCGCTAGTGCTATCAGTCGAAAATATGTTGAGTTCTCCATCTTATTATAAAAAACAAATGACACATACGTCTACTCTCCGATAAGAGCTGTGAGAAAGAACAAAATTCAAAATATTGTAAGTTTTTTCCTACTTGACTGATAAAAAAAAGTATTGATATAAATTCATTTTTCGTTTTCTTTCGTCGCAGGTAAGTAATGAGATAAGTTTCAAAAATAAATGGTCATACTACAAAAGCAGTTCATACTCTAAAGTTAACTATCGTAATATTGTCTTTTGCAAATGATTAAGCATCACCAAAGTAAAGGAAAAAAGAGTCGTTGAATTGGAAGTTTTGAAATTCCCTCTTTCAAACGAGATAAGAATGTTCATTGAGCTTGCTTTTTGGACTTTGCATTTCTCAAACTTTAAATCATTTTGGACATCATCTCACATTAACACGAGAAGCTCGATAAAAATTTGCTTTTGAACTTCTAATGATATGATATTAAAAGATATATTTCATCAGTCCTATGCAATAAGTGTTCGGCTATCTATATTGAATAGTAAAGAATAAAATGAAAAAGGATATTTCTTATTTACCTTAGCAAGTTCAATTCCATTGGATTAAGAGTCTGTCTAACACAATTTTTAACCAAATTTACACAATTTTTATTGCATATTTGTGTAAGGTAGGTAATTCATATACTTCAGCCTATTTTCATGAATCGTACTTTTCTTTGTCATATATATACAGAGATGGCAACGTCAAAACGATGTTCTATGTGTAAAAAAGAAATAGGGCCCATGCATTGCACAGGTTGTGATATATATTTTTGTGCGAAGGATTTCAAAATTCATCGTGAAGGATTATTTATCGAAATGGATAAGATCGTCGAAGAGCGCAATCACTTACAAGATGAAATCAATAATGTACCACAGCGTAATGATCAAACGAATCCTCTAATTGAGAAGATTAATAAATGGCAAGATATTACTATTGAAAAAGTGAAACAAGTGGCTATGCAAGCTCGTCAACAAGCTATACAACTACTAAACTCCAAACGAACGATGATAAACACCGAATTCAAGACTTTTTCACAAGAATTGGCTCATTTGAAAGAAACGGAAAATTATGTTGAACAAAATATAATACAACTCAATCAAAGAATCAGTCAATTTAAACAAGACTTACGACAATCAACTCAACCAACTACAATTGAACTTCATACAGAGCAAAGTAATATGATAGATTGGAATCATCTTATTTATGTGAAAGAGAAGCCAATAAATACAAATACTCTACAGCTACAAGAGCAAGTAATCGGTAAGATCATTCTCACTGTTTTTTCTGAATGAACATCTATATCATGATCATTTTTTCCAAATGAAAAGTATCGTAGTTAAATTGCACACATACATCGTTGCTTACAATAAAAGGAATCAGTGAAAAGAAACTTTAGTAATAATTTGTAATAGATATTGAGCGATATTCATTGATTACATCTTTGAATAAAACTTACATCTTTTCGTTGATATATTATTTCTGAACATGCGGTAGGCCATATTCAAGAATCTCATGTCTAATTTAAGAGGACTCTTCAATTACCAGTAAGTTAAAATTTGAGTCATCCAACACATCATTAAAAAACTAGCTATATCCCGTACAAATTGCACGGTTTTTTCGTTGGTAGGCGAAGTATGATTATCGCGTATCATGTGGTTCATAAGAGGTGTGCAGAGGCCCGTTTGCATTACCCATGAAACACCACGAGGAGGTGGGCTTGACTTGTCTTGTATATACGATGGGCCAATATTAGACTTCGACTGTCATCCATATAAAACATAGGGTTGTTCGGACCGTATTAAAGACACCTCTTGATAACTCCTAAATGACCCGAACGTGGCCATGCTTCATCCAAATATTAGCAGAGAATTCGTTTGCTGAAATCTGATTGGCTGAAATCTTGTATGTACTATTGGCCGATATTAGAGTTCAACTATCATCCATATGAAATATTGGGTTGTTCAGGTCAATCTGAGGTTATCAAGGGTGCTCTACAAAAGTCCTCATAGAATCTCTCTCGGTCATTCATACAATAAGCAAGTTTCAATTTGCTGCCATCTGATTGGCCAGTTTTCCGACTATCAGAAAAGCGAAAGTGCCATTCCTAGTCTTAATATAGTACTTGGGGACCGAAGGATACTCCCAATATATAGTAGTTGAGGACCTAGGGATACCCTCATATAATAGCTCTTGAGGATCTAAGAGTACCTTTATAGTATAGTATTTGAGGAGATAGGAGTACTCCTTTATAATAGTTCGAGTCATGTTTCCATTTGTTGGTGATTCCGCCTTTAATCATTGGCCTTGAAATATGATTGGTCCAAAAAACCGACCAATGGGCGAGATATCAGACGTGACACTCGACATTATATATATAGATGAGGTATCTGTTAACTTATTGAATAATATAAATTAACAATAGTTTGATTACACTTCAAAGTATTATGGCATGTCTTTATCTGTATCCTTCAACAACAAACACGTTAAATTTCTAAGATGCAGCAACTTTCTAGTCATTCACTATTAGGAGATTTGCAAATGTTTTTTAAAAATATTTTCCTTACGATAATCGTTATCGCTTACAAAAGCTCCTTACATTTCTCAAAGTAAACAGAAGGCATGAGACTCAAATGTTAAATTCATAACAATTGTTGCTACTCTCAATAAATCATTTAAAGAAAATAGCTTTGAAATTCTTTGATTTCTGAATAGAAGAATCAATGGATCCTTTTAACTTAATATAAATCAATACTTTTTTTCATTTAGAAAAACCACCAGTAACTGCATCATCTCCTGTAAACCTACTTAAATGTATAAGTTGTTCATTTTATCAATAATGTCTTTTCTCCAAATGCATTCGAAACAGTATCATCAAACGAAGTCAATAAATGGACATCACCTTGGCGGACGAGCTTGTCCTAGATGTAACGATCATTCATTGTGGCTACCATAAATTATTGTTAATTATCATCGACTTTTTACGCCAGGTAAACCAAATAAGTCAACATACTTCTGGCAAATGCAATTATAATTATTCGCTTAATAAGTGATTTTTTCATATAAACTATCAAAATTGAATTCTAACTTAAGTTAAGGAAAATAGATGAATGAAATACTGATTTTATTTGTTCATTAGCTATATAGTCTTTAATGAATGATCCGATAAGAAATACGAGTTAAATATGAGCAAAATATGGCGCTATAACAATTGGTAAGTATCCATTCATCAACTATATACTGAATCAGCACAATAATAACTCTCGAAATCCCTTCAAAATGATATTGAAACAATGGATAACTCTTCTTTTAGAAAAGTTATCTTACCCAGTTTCCTTCAATCAAATAATAAAGTTCTACTTTTAGTCTCAAAATGATTGGAATAAATGAATTCCATCTTGATAAAGATCATGTACATTCATGTGCTGTGTGATATTCAGCTATTCATTAAACTCGAAGTTTTCATTCATATGAATGGCAAAATCAAACATATAATCGTTGGCGATTAACTGTTCATTTACTATAGTATCTTCACTCTACTGACTTATTTTATACCTATGATTCGTAATGACTCTGACATACACATGGATTTTCTGTTAATATAATTCATCCATTCTGAGATTGACAATCAGTTGATCAGCATAAAGCTTCCTATCAAAGCTGACGACCCAATTGAACAGAACTCTCGTGAAAATTATTCGTTTATTCTATAGTCTCCAACCCATTGATTGTTTGGAACTTTAAAATTTCGAATAAAACATAGGTGCAAAAACTGATCGTAGCTCATATTTAGTTCTCAGGTCATACTTAATCATTTTTATAAACATCAATTTCTAACTTCAAAATCAAGATTATTGAACACAAGCATGGTAACACTTTTTCAAATAACACATGAATTCTAATGACGCGAATATCATTCATTAATGTCATATTATACTAAATGGCAGTGAACAGGATCCTGCCACCTGTTGTTCTAAGTGTTCATTTACAACCTAGTCCTTTATCAACTAACAAACACCAGCTTGTGTATCGAAACCAATAGAATAGATCAATAGCACTATGATTATAACTATTCATTTGTCATGTAATTTTTGATCAACTGACTCATTGTTAATCTTTCCATCGAAATCAATAGAATAGATCAATAGAACTCTCATTATAACTATTCATTTGTCATGTAATTTTTGATCAACTGACTCAATCTTCATCTTTCCTTCGAAATCAATAGAATAGATCAATAGAACTTTGTTAAGAACTGTTCATCGTCATGTAATTTTTGATCAACTGACTCATTGTTAATTTTTCGTTCGAAATCAATAGAATAGATCAATAGAACTCTCGTTATAACTATTCATTTGTCACACTACTTTTGATCAACTGACTCATTCTTCATCTTTCATTCGAAATGAACAACATAATTAATGATGATCTTCCTTGCAAATGCAAATAGAACAAAAAACTAGAGCACCTTTATCAATTAGATGCTTATGGTGGTATGATTGCATATGTTATATCAATTTGTACCAATAAAAATTGTGCTGTCTAATAATGATGGTAATAGGATGTGTGTTAAGGTCAAAGATAAAAGTATTTAATAGAAAATTGAATTTTTGTTTACGTACCATCTGTCTACATTTTGCCTGAGAGGAACTACTAATGTATAAAACATGTTAGACTTAACTTTAAAATTTAGTTGTCTTTAAGAGACAACTACTGTAGTTCACTTTTGATTTGACAAGACCACTAGCTCTATTCTAAATGATTTTAAAATTTTAAAGTGAGTTGGATGACTTTTCGATGCAAAATTCGAATATAGGTTATTGCAAAATAGAAACTTCCTAAGTAATCTTTAAAAGATGTTCGAGTGAAATATTATAGACGCCTACGTGTATCACTATTGAAAAAAGAAAATCAATGCCATCGATATATCGAAATGTCTGTAGGTTTCGACAGCGAAAACATGTATATGGAATTCGAACTGAAAGCCAATGAAATTGATAGGAATAAAAATTTTCGTTCTTTAATTCCGTCAGATAATGAACTAGATGCCAAGTAAACCTGAGTGTACCTTTACTTTTACAGATGCAACTTCGTTTATCAGCAACAAGGTTGATAAAGAAAGGAAGTAAGGTAATAATCTACAATGATGACCGATTTTCTGCATTCTTTAAATATCTTCATAGTGGAAGAAGTAGGCAACGCGAAGAGGATGATTATCGTCAGAGGTGCAGAATCTACCCGTGTGCGGGAACGCGCGTTCGGGGAAATTTTCGAAAAAGTATTGCATTTTGAGAAGTTTTTTTGAAAAGTTATTGCAGTTGACGAAGTTTTTCGGAACTACCAGACCTCCAAAAATTCGTCGAAAGATTTCCCCGTTTGGGGAAATTTTTCTTTTTTACGGCAGATTCTGCACCTCTGATTATCGTCGTCGTTTTGAATGCGCTTCCCGATTCGAATGTAAGTTTTACTACTGCACATTTATTCATCTTAATTGTATTAATCATTATAAAATTTTGAAGTTGTTATTCGTGAAGAACTTTACTAACACCGAGAAGAATATTTAGAGTCTCAAAAGCATGGAGTTTTTGAAATTTACTTTGGAAAGGTTTCGTCGTTATTTGAAGAATTATCCACATATGTCTTGTTTAGTTTATCATTTGTCATATAAATTAACAAGTCTATCCTGATCTCTTCTGGAACTGAAAACGTTAGAGTTATATTGATTTAAATGAAAAAATTTCCAAAGATTATGCATAGATTTCTAATTTGAAATAAACTATAATTGACTTTTGCATAGAAAACTCGTCTAGTTATTAAAATTTTAAAGCCACGATCACAAAACTAGCTGTACAGAAAACTGTATTTTATAGCCATTTCCAACGTATACAGTTATTTTTTATAAAATAAATTGCAAGAAGAAAATATTGATATCTAACGAGAGAACTATCCGAAGTGTTGATCAGGGATTCAAGCGGGAGCTATGTGAGTTGATCACATTGATGACAAATATTGTTTTCATAGACATTTTTATAGAATTTTTTTGATCGTTTTAATTCTATGAAAGATACTATGCAAGTATATATTAAATTTACTCATTGTTAACCAGTTGGCCTCGGGAGTATCATATATAATACCTGGCTGTGGTAGTAACATTTGTGCAAGAAATCAGCAAGTCTGTCGTCTTCCACGTTTTCTCCAATATTGTTGTTATATTGTATCTGGTTTAATAACACGGTAGCCATGTGATGATGCGTTCATATGTTAATTTTAAGACACTTTCTCGTGCTGATTCCAGCTACAGACACATAGTTAGCAATTAGGAGAAAATGCGTTGTCTGCAACAACAATGTGAGACGTCCGAAAAGAAAAGACGTGCTCTCACGTTACCAATGTATGGAGTATGATGTAGGCATATGTCTTAATGATTGCTTTACAGATTTGCATACTTTACAAAACCTTTAAGAATAAATATATATATGAATTTCAGCATTTGCAACGTTGTGTGTAAAATTTTATCTGAAAAATTAATCCCGTACCCAACCGGTTAAGTGAATATTTTAAGTTGAATTTCTTATTCAATTTAATTTCAATATTTGATATGATTTTCTTATGCTTTTGTTTCTACTCTTAAAAGATTTTCTATCTTTTGCATCTTTAACCCTTTGGAAGCGGGGTTATTGATAATAACAGGACATAATTCATTATATATCATTGGAAAAAATATATCTATTATTTGTTGATATTTTCGACACTTTCAAAATATTGGTAATTTTTTTGTATTAAGATAGACAAACTACTCAATAGACTATTTTCACCCTCGCTTCATTGATTTCGTATGTACACCATCTTCGAATTTTGAGAAATATTCCAAGTAGTATATACAGCTTGATTCAGTTATTTTTGATAGTTTTGTGAAGATTGCTGTATTTATACAAAGCATGGAGGATTTTTTATCTTGATATAATTGGATAGAGCATCAATCACTGTATGAAATTATATAGTTTTTATTTGATTAATTGTACATATTGTTCGAAGATTTGATAAAATCCCAAAAGCGCTAAAACAAAACTTTTATATGCTCATTTTTCAGCAAAAATAAGTCCAATAGTAATGAAAATCACTTTAAATAAAAGAGATCCATCTCACTTTCTCGTGCACAAAATATTAAATAAAAACGGATTCGAAATTGAAGCGAAAACCAACTTTCATCGTTAAGATTAATGTATTAGTGAAAATGCAAATTTGCATTGCTTTTGGAAAAAATTTATTAGTTAGCGCGACGTAAATCCAATTAGAACTACGTAGATTGATAGAGAAATGAATGATCTATCCTGCTATATGTGAAAGAAAAGACGATTAAATGTTTAAAATACCAAAATTTCTCAGGAAAGAGCCGAAAACCATCTATGCAAAAAAGGTTCTCGGCTAAATTTGTGAGAAGCTCACTAGGTTTATACTAAAACTATCAAACCAGTGCATTCAAAAATATGTAGTTCGATATAGGAACAATTGGTCTACTATTCTATACAAAAATAATGAGTTTCAGCACCTCAATAAATAATAGTTATCGAAAAAATAACCTGAGAAATGTCCTAAAATTTGCTGAGTGGAAAAAAAAAGATTTGGCTACTTTTTGAAATTTATCGTTTCTTATTCAAGCCTTTCGTGAACGTTCTTTATTTAAACTAAAAGTTTTGATAAACAATTATGCTTACATGTAGCGATGTATTTTGCTTCACGTTTCATTAAATTAGAGTAATCTACATGCGTTTCGAAGAATCATACAGAAAAACATTGTTTAAAGTAGAAATAGCTTCAATTGATTAGTACTATCAAATTAAAATAGCAAACTTTATTTATAAATAAAAATATTAAATAACTAGTAATAAAATCATTAATGTATGATGAACTTACTTATTATTTATCATTCTTCCAAGTATGATAGAAGAATTAGGAAAATTTTGGTCAGCCTAATGATGACTGCAAATACCTGATTTATATCCGAAAATTTATTATCGAAACACATTTCTTACAGAACGTTTTCCTTTTGATGTAATTACACACAGGATACCATATGCGTTTGTTTCTTTTCTGGGAAAAAAAACTGTCTCTCTTAAATCTGGACTATTTTAAAGTTATTGTAATCAAAAGCAGCAGTACAAAAAGTTAGCTGATGTAGATCTATTCTAAAATCTATAATACCTTTCTGTTGTACAACGTATATTTATTACAAATTCAAATATAGACTGAAGAAGAAGACAATCATACACATTTAACTATCACTACAAAAGGACTGTGTTTCTTTTGACTTTTGTACAACAATTCAAAAGGTCAAATAGTTCAACTTCAGTTCAATCGAAATTTTGGATATCCTTCTCTGGATTTTATCCTAACAAATACACATTTGTATGAAAAATGAATTACTCTTCAAGTAATTTCTAAGCTCAAGTAAATGACGTCCTTGTAGCTATAAATGATGTTTCATAATTTTTCATACATATTTTATATTAGTTGGAAGAATGTAAATATGAAAAACTATGTCGAAGAAGTAACATTTAACCGGTTGGCTACGGGATTAATTTTTCAGACAAAATTTTACACACAACGTTGCAAATGCTGAAATTCATACATATATTTATTCTTAAAGATTTTGTAAAGTATGCAAATCTGTAAAGCAATCACTAAGGCATAAGCCTACATCACACTCCGTACATTGATAATGTAGGAGCACGTCTTGTCTTTTCAGATGTCTCACATTGTTGCTGCAGACAACGCATTTTCTCGTAATTGCTAACTGTGTGTCTGTAGCTGGAATCATCAAGAGAAAGTGTCTTGCAATTAACATATGAACGCATAATCACATGATTACCGTGTTATTAAATCAGATACAATATGACAACAATAATGCAGAAAACGTGGAAGACGACAGATTTGCTGATTTCTTGCACAAATGTTGCCACCACAATCAGATATCATATATGATACTCCCGTAGCCAATCGGTTAATAATCTATATAAATTTTTTTTAAATCATTTTTTATTATCCGTTTTCATAGTTATTTCACCACTGTTGCAAGATGCATTTTATCGCTAGATTGATCCTATGACAATTATGAAATTCCAAAATAAGAACAATTATGAAAGGTTAATTAACTATTGTATGAGATAATTTCAGTTAATATCAAATAAAATTTTGAAATCTTATTAAATATTTTAGATTATAAATGAAATATTAATATTTCTTAATTTTATTAAACTAAAATAAAAAATCTTTTTCGATAGGCAATCTACTTTATTTTTGTTTTTTTGTTTAATAGAAATATTCATTATACATAAATTATAATTCATCAAAATACAAAATTTTATTTTACACGTGTTCGTTTACTTTTATTTGTTGTTTTAGTTCGATTATGCCGTCTTGATAATGATGATTTTATTTCATAATCATCATCTTTATCATCTGCTGATAATCGACCGGGTGATAATGTTAAATTTGCTGATAATGTTAATGGACTAGATGTACCAATACCTAAGATATTTTTCTTTTTTTTCTTATGTTCTCGTTCAGTTGATTTCTGCTGAGATTTTGATGATTTCGTACTTGCCATTGATGTTTGATGACTTTGATAATGACTATTTTTAGCAAAACGAGCTGTTATTATATCATCGGTTAATAATTTTACACCTAAACATAGAATAAAAATTCAAGAATTGATTTTGTTCGAAAATAAAACGAAAGTTTTTATGTCTTTCAAAATAAACTGCAATAATGAAGAGACGGACTCAAAAACTTGAATATTGATATAGTTTTTATTTCATATAGAAAAAACAGCCTATATTTGTATTAGATCTAATCGAATGGTGATTATTATTGAAATTCTAATAATAAAATCGTTCATTTTGAGCGAGCCTTTTATGAATAAATAAATTTATGCTGATGTAAAATCATCTGTTGAATAATAATAAGAACGAAAACAGATAGAGACCTGCGGTTTTCACTAATGGAAGGAGATGATACATGACTGTCTTTTTCTTCTAGATTGTACAAGACAGATTCCTTTTAAAATCACTTATTCAGTGAAAATATTGGATCTGGATAGAGAAACTTTAGATTTTCTTATTTCTTGTTAAAAATTTTATCTTAATGACAAAGTTTTCAAATAAATTTGTCTTGTACAATATAGGAGAAAAAGGCGACTACGTGTCATCTCTTTTCACTGATGAAAACCGCAAGTCTCTACCTGTTTCCGTTCTTGAGCTATTCAACATATAATTATAGACACGAACTTTTTGAACAGATTATACGTCTATTACCTTTCGATCGTGATAATGTCGTATTATCATCATCTTGAAAATCATATGGAGACGATTTTTTTGTTCGAGTTTTCTTCTTTTGTGCATTATTATTATTATTGTTAGTTGTCATTATAACAGGTTGACGTGAAATATCAATTTTTTTCTTTTGTTTTTTTGTTTTATTATTTGTTTGAGTAAAAAACGCATGCGTATCAAATATAGCTGTTGAACTAAATAATGGTGGTGGCGGTGGTGGTGGTAATAATAATTTCTTTTTCTTTTTTTTATCTTCAGGTTTCGGTGATGAACATTGATCAGGATCAATATGCTTTAAGAATAATGAAGAAAAAAAAACGAAATTAAACAAAAGAAAAACAATAGAAAACATACAAATGACATATGACTAATATTTCCTAATGTTTTATTAACGAGACGATGTGGTTTAACAATCGTATCATCAACAGCTAATTGAAGTCTATCCGATGGTGGTGATCGACATCTAAGCGAAAAAGTAATTTTTCTTAAAATCTAAAGTAAAACTAATTTACTTGATCGGCGGTGGTGTTTGAAATGGAATAATAATTTCATCAACTGGAATTGGTGGTACTAGAAGACATATATAAACATAAAACATATATTTTAAGAAAAAAAAACGTATTTACAAGGTGATAAAAATTCATTGTCTTTTTTTTCATTGATAATATTTTCTGGAATAATCAGTGGTTCATCATTAATTATAGGCAACGGTTCAATGGGTATAGAAATATTTACAGGTTGATTATATTTAAATATATCTTGTTGATCTCGTTGAATCTGTAATCTCTGATATGCATCTCTAATACCTTTTTTCCATTGTTGTTCAATAGTTAATTTTAAACGTTTTCGTTTTTTTTTATTATGTATGATTTGTACTTGTAATGGAATGTCATTATAACGAGCACGTAAATAAGAATTTCCAATAAGAAGTTTTGGTGTTAAATTAATTAATTGATTTTTTATTCGATTATATTCTTTAAGAATATGTTTTTGTTTTGCTTCACATAAAGTAATACATGAATTTAATTTCTAAAAATAAAAAATAAAACATTTTTTAAGTAAATTAATTAACAAACAAACTTTATCAATCTGTGTAAAATCAACTGGTGGTAGGTGTTTAACTATTTGAGTAATATCTTCTTCGATAAGAGCTATTTGACGACGTAATTCATTACAATGTTCATAACGTTGAGCAAGACATAATTCATTTGTAATACGGACTAAATTTGAGAAGATTATTTTAAAAAAAACAATTTAGAATTTTATTTACTACGATATTGATTAAATAATGATGGTTTCCATGCCCATAATTTTTTTTCTATTGCCATCGTTACACAAACAATATATTAATATAAACGAAAAAGAGAACAATTGATCAAAAAATACATAGATATATTAAAACAAAGACCCGCGTTGATCAGCTGTTTCAATTAATTTATTATTGGTTATATATAATAATTATATTTAGAAAAAAATATAAATTATAAAATCATTAATATTGTATATAAGTTTTGTGAAAATATAAAATATAAAAAAATAGAATTTTTGATAGAGGGCGCTATGATCAGAGATACTCACAGGACAAAATAATCCAACCCTATCTACATTGATATTTATATTACTGATAGTAGTTCTCCTATATTTTTGTTGAAGTGTAAACATTAGTTTTAGACTGAATTGATAGAATGCAATAAAAAAACTATATCGATTCTACAGGAAAATTTGCCGTGCCTTGTATGACCTAATGCTACAACGTGTATAAACGCATCCTGTAACTATTTCTAATTCTGATCTTGGTACTTTATTATGATAAAAGTCCATAATTTTATTAAAATCGTTTCTTGACATCATGAATTATTGAGCAATAGAAACAGTTTATAGTTATTCGAATCATTCATTAAAGATATAAATCTAATAATTCATCATTGAACTATATATTTCAAGAATAAAATCATCTTTTCCATTATTTTATGTCCATAAGACATTTAATAATTTTTTTTTAATTGCATAAGCAGTAATAACAACAAAAAGGAAATAAAGAATAAAGTCTAGTTTAAAAAATTTGATGTTATTTGTTTCTTTTTTTTAATATAGTTTGTATTGAAAGAAAAAGAAAAAAAAATGAACTAAGTATGAATATCCATCATATCGGCACTTGTTTGTAATTCTCCTTCAGTTGGTTTTGCAACATGAATTTTTTCCGGATACATATTTTCAAGTACACGTATACCTTTAGAATCAATAATTCGTACGAATACACAATGAGGATAAGCTGCCATACGTTTACCAAGTTCATTAACAATTATTTGTAACATAGCTAATGCTTCTTCAACAGTTAAATTTTCTTTCCATAAACGATCACCAATACCTAATGCAAAAAATTGACAAAAACCATGAGCAACAACATTAGCTGATACCATGGCACCTAAATAATCAATTGAATAAAGTTGTGCACGTTCACTATCACGTTCATTTGTTGAATAACCACCAACAACAAGATTAGCTAAAAATGAATTTCTTGAACGAAGTGATGTTGCCATTTCATGACGTGTAAAATTAGCACAAGCATATGGTGATAATTCAATACCATTTATCATTTTATATAATTGAATATTTTTACCAACATATTCAGCAAATTGAACAACATCACCTGGTTCACCAGCTAGAAAATAAAAGTTATTTAATCAAGAATTTTTTTAGATACTGTTAAATTTAAAAAACATGGCTTTCTTAATCTTAAACTATTAGAATTCTTACCAGCAAGCATAGCACAATGTTCACTTAATTTAAATAAACGATTTGTATCAAATTTCATATTAAGTATACCATATTTTGTTGTATTAGCATCTTGAGCTAACAAGACAAAATCTTTTCCACGAATACCAATTATTGATTCGACCATTATTTTGTTCAAATTATATTGTATAATCTGAAAAATAACAACAACAAAATCTAGAAGCTTTAATCAAATAGAAAACGGAAGAAGAAGAAAAAGAAGCATGAAGACAAAAAAAAAATTTTCTACCAAAATTTCCAACTACTCTTTTTTTCTTGTTGATTTGTTGATGAACTATAATCAGTTGAAAATTCTGGTGTTTGAAGACCCATATCAGGCGCACCTAATGAAAAATCAGTTGATGTATTAAATTCATTTGATTTCATTGATGCAACAGCAGCAGCACCTTCTTGACCAAGTTTATTAATAATAAAATTACTTGAATCAATAAAACGTTCAACACAATTAACTAAACATGTTTCACTTTTTCCATCAAGTCTTGATGATATACTTGGTGAACATAATTCCCAACATTGTTCAGTTAATGAATGTACAACAGATTGAAAACGTTGTTTTTGATTTTCTTGTTCAATAAATGATGCTAAATGTGCATCAGCTATACCTTGACTAGAACTTCCTGTTAAATCCATTATCTAAAAAAACTAATTATTTGATATTTTTTTTATTATTTTTTTTTTCTGTTTGATATAGATTTATATTGATAAACAAAAAAAAAAGAATGTATCGTTGTATAACAATTAAAGAATTATCTTTATACAAGGAAAAAAAAGCACACACACACACACACACACACTGTTATTACAACATAGACACACAAATAAAAAGATTTATTTGTCAAAAAATTGTATTAAATTATTTATACGATTTGGATTTCCAGCTTTTAATGCTCGTATTGAATCCTATAAATAATAAAAAAAAGAAAATTAATTTTATTATTTTTTTTGAAAATAATTAAATTTACTCGTTCTATAACATGTGCATTAGATTGTGTTGTTGGTTGTTCAAACATTGATTTTCGATTTGATCGATTATCAATAGATGGTACTTGTTTTCTAACTGTTACTGATGGTTCATTAGAAGGTGGCTGTTGTTGTTGTTGTTCAGATTCATCTTGTTGACTTTTATCATTTGATGTTAATTGACTAAAATAAAAAAGTATTTTTTAGTACAATCAAAAATAAAAATATGTGACCTTTAACATCTGTGTTTTTCTTTCGTCATAAATCGGAGAGAGAAAGAGAAATAAAATACTTACAGTTTGTTTTGTTTTTGTTTAGCAATATTAATCCATGATGGTGCAGGTTTATTATCATCTGTAGCAACTTTATTCGTAGCTGGTAAATGAACACCACCAACTGTTTTTCGTCGATTTGGTGTTTGTAATATAGGTGTTGTTATTGTTTCAACAGGTTTATTAGTTGATATTATTGGTTCATTTTCAATTTGTGTTGATAATGATGAAGGTTTTTCTTCTAAAGTAGCAGGTATTGGAGATTCTTGTATTTTTTCTTCATTTACTCGAACTTTTCGAATTGAACCACGTTTTTTTAATTGATTAAAAACATTTTCAAATTCATTTGTTGTTGATTTATCATTATTATCTGGTATATGCATAGTAACTGGTCTTAAACGTGGTGTTGATATTGGATGTTCTCTTGTTTTAACAGTATTTGATGATGATGATGATGAATCATTTTCATTTGTTGATAGATTAATATTTGGTTTTGGTCGTTTAAATACATCTAAATTATCATAAATATGTTCTTGAGATGATGAACGTGATATTGATTGTGTTGGACTTGATTCTTTAATATTTGTTTGATCATTATGATTTTCATTTTTTAATAAATTATTTTCATTAATATTTTCTTTTTTTGTTTTTAAAATTGATTGATTTAGTAATTTTGTTTCAGTTATTTCTTGTGGACGTTTAAAACTTACAGAACGTTGCATTGGTTTATTAAATACAGGAACAATTGGTGGTTGCATAGATACTGTTTCAGTATTTGTATTATTTACCAATAATATATTATCAGCTGAACGATCACGTGGACGAACTGACATACGAAGACGTGCTCGAGCTGCATCCAAATCAGATAGATCAATTAATGGTTGTTGTACTTTTGTCTAAAATATAACGATTCGATTTTTATTCAATAGAATAAGAAAATAATCGAATTTAGATGTCTGTCATGCTTGGTGAAGTGAGATATGAATAAATCAAAACAAAATTAGATATTTGAGGTAATAAATATTCGTATTTGTCAAAAATAATATAAACAATCGACTGTTTTTATTCGCTAAATTGATTCAATACAATTTTAATCTTTTATTATCTTATTCTTAAATAATATTTCATATCGATGAAATAAAATCTGTAATAGGAGAGTATGTCCATGTACGTCAGTATCAATGAGATAAAAATATCATAATTAACATATGTGTATCCGTGCTAAAAAAAGCTTTCCGATTTTGTAGAATAGTCGAATTAATTAGACACTTATTACTGATGACAAAAATTTTTATTGATATTTACCTCAACACGTGTTATTGAAGTTAATAATTGTTCCTCTTCCGGTGTTGATGATATAGCTGAAAATATTAAATTCGTTTTTATTTAATGCAAATGAAAGAAAAAACGAAACGAAAAAAAAAAGAGTAGAACAATATATATATTATAAATGAATTGAAAGTGTACGTAAACTATGATTTAATTTTTTCTTTTTTCTTTTTGTTGTTGATTTTGTTGTTGTTATTGTAGAAGGTAATGAAAATGAATTTTGGAGTAAATAACGCTGTTTTGGTGGTAAAGGTGGTGGAATTTCATGTTCATCTATACTCAAAATATCTCAAAATTTTTTTTTTGTTTTAAATTTAAAAAAAAAATTCGATTAATTAATTAGTTATCCCGTAACCTATTAGTAATACAGTTAAAATTCTACTATTTACCTTCTGTTTTTGATGAAAATAAATCAATTTCATTATCATCAGTTTCTCGAAGTGTACTTAACTAAATAAGAAAAAAAAAATACATATTTTAAATTAATGAATTAATAATTTACTTTTTCTTTAAGTGGTTGTCGTCGTTTATTTTTAACTGAAATACGATCACGTGCTGCTGAATGTTCTAATCGTTGAAATGTTGATGGTAATAAAGGAAGTGCTGAATTTGATACTTAAAAAAAACCTAATAAACTATTTATATTTTTCATTTTTAATTATTTACCATCATCTAATTGTATTGATGGTTCCTATATATACATAAAAAAAAGAGAAATTCATATAAAATAAAATCAAAATAAAAAGAATTTTTTTTTTGTTTACACCCAATGAAGACATTTGATCAACCACCGATGTATAGGATGAAGAGCTTTGTGATGATGCCTACCAACAGAAAAAGAAAAAAATGTGAAAAATGATTACATGTTGATTCAACAAAAAATAAAAATAAAAACTACATTAGTCATTATTTATCGTTCTCTTTCTCCATTATACATAACATAGCTTCGTAATTATCAACTATAAACATTAAGTTAATTAGTAGAAAAAAAAATATTTACAATTTGAAATGTATCATCAAATTATAGCCAAAAATTGAAAAAGCTCATTTTATAAACAGGAATAATAACAAAAACAGATATATACAAGATGATAACAAATTTATATTCGCAAAAAAATGTATATCTTCAACATAAAGAATTTTGATATTTATGAAAAAAGTTTAAAGAATCATCTTTAATCATTAAATCAACATTATAAAGGATGCTAAAGATATAATAATGATAAGGAATAAAATATTTTGTTATGTGTTTATATTATTTTCTGAATAGATTATTAAAATGTCTGCAATTTGCAAATAACATTAAGAAAATTTTCAGCATTTCATATACTATTGATATATTTCTACTAATTAGCTTAATTTTTATTCGTAATCCGGATTTAACTCATACATGTCTACTTACATTTGAACGAGATGGTTTTTTTGGTATAATTATCGGTGATGATGATGATATTGTTCGACGTCCAGAATTAATTCCACCTGTACCAGTAAGTTTTTCTATCTATATTATTATGAAAAATAAAAGTTATATTTAATAATTTCAAACAATGAAAAATAACAAATTTAAGTTCATTTTCACCTGGGCTTTTATTAATGGACTTATTGTAGTACGAGCCATTTTTCTCTTATTTTTTTTTCTTTCGGTGCCTCTCGAGTAGAATTTTATTTTTAAACAATCGTAAATACAAAATAACACAAGCGTTTCTTGTGTATTCGATTGAGAGTAACGTCAATGATAATATAAGGAATATAGAAGCAAAATGAAGAAGAAAGGCAGCATAGAACGAAAGCAACGACAAGCAAATCAATCGAATAGGCGAAAAAAGCGAAAGCAGAAGGCGAAACGAAGTTAAAAAGCATTGGAAAGGAAGGAATGAAAAGAAAACAACTTGGTATACATCTGACGACATGGGTCTCAACTGTCACATTTTTCTTTCGAGCAAATCAAACTTTTCATAGCATATAATATACTGATCGTTATGTATATATATATATATATATAAGCATGCAAAAAAGGGGAAAGGTAAAAATGGCAGCTTATTTCTACATATATACCTGACAGTGACTTCAAAAGTAAATTCTGTGCATAAGAAGAAGAAGAAGAAGCGGATATTAATTATATCATATAAATATATATATTAACAAATAAATTTTATTAAATTACATACTTGATTTATTGTCCGATCACTATTTGTTATATCATTTGAATTTGTACTTATTGATATACCATCATTTAAACTATTTTGTGAAGTTGTTTTTTTTATTGAAAGTATATTACTATATATATATATATATTAATTAAAAAATCATATTAAAATAAAATTCTTAATAAAATCTTACTCATCTGTTGGTATATCTCCTGCTCGAGAAAAGACCGCTGGACGACCAATTATCTTTTCACGAAGATATTTAATCATTGATTCTTCTTAAAAAAAATGTAATAAAAAAGAAAATTATTAAATTATTAAAAATATATATTTAACAAAGCAAAAGGTAATATTTATATTAGAATAACACAGATAACATTAACAAAAAAAAAGCACTATAATCACCCACCATCATCTGTTAATGATACCATTTCATCATTTTCGCTCATTTTTTTCTATGATCTATTTTGATACTAAAGCAATAATATTCATTTAATTAATTATTTACATTACCTGTTCGGTGTCGTTTTTTAATTAATTTATTATTGGTTTTTTTATTCTATATAATCTGAAAATAAAATCATTTTTATCGAAGATTTAATAGAAAGTTATAAGAGTAATGAATATTTGTTACTTCTCAATATCTAACCATTTTAACCTAATTCCTTTTCATAAGAAAGCTGATATTAATTCGTAGATTGTACGAATGTTTAGAGAAAATTCAAACAAGAGACAAATGAAAAAGAATCTTTTCCTTTTTTTCCATTATATAAATTGACATATAGTAATAATGAAGTGTACACAGAAAACAAATAACAAATACAATATATTTTCAATGTTAATTATACTATTATTCTGTAGATGTAGTTGTAATAGCAGTAGGTGGTGGTATACCTGGCGGCATTATACCAGGTGGTGGACGGAAAGTCATTAATGCCGTCATTGCAGCTGGATTAGGTGGTGGTCCTAAAGGCCTCATGCCTGGTGGTAAAGCAAAACCCCATGGTGGTGGTACCATAGCTGGCATGCCTGGTCTTGGTGGTGCAATATTTGGATTAATAAGACGTGGTGGTGCCATTGGAAATGGTGTATTAGGCATTTTTCCTGATTTAAATGCAGCAGTTGTTTGATCAATCTAAAATAAATAAAAATAAAATATAATAAATGAAAAAATAAACAAACCAATTTTTGTGCTTGTTCTTCCATCCATTTTTGATAATAATCACGTACATTTTCTTTATGTTTTCTTCCTTGACAATGAGTTTTACGTACAGATGGCGAATCATGTGTTAAATACGTATCACAATAATCGCAATAATATTTTGGCATTTTAACTAGAAATTATCTAGAATTCTTTAAAAGAAAAAGAATAAAGAGTAAATAGAAGTACACAACACACATCGAATGTGTATGTAAAGAAACTTTTACTGACACTAACCAATCAATAGGAAGATCAACATTTGTCAAATTATATTTAACTTAAATAGAGGTCACTAATCTATAAAAAAACATTTCAATCTGATGTCGTTTTCCGGTGTAGTGAGCTCGACATTTCCTAGACGTGTGAAGAATCGGAACTGCTGCTCTAATTCCACTCAGAGATGGTAAATATGAGAAGAAAAAAAACGCCTTCGGTTTCATTCATTCAATATCATATGGATTCAAAATTGTTGAACTCTACTGATATAACATCTGTATGTAACAGTCTATTGAATTGCAATCAACAAACCAGCCTCCAATCTTCAATTCTCGATGTGTCAGATTCACAATATATTAACATGCATATTTTAAATAATTAACAGTTATAGTGAATGTATACTTTCTTATTCATATTCTATCAAGTGATAAAATATTTCTTGAAGATTTAAAGTTTTTTCTTGATTTATTTCAAATTATTTCATTTATAATGTAAATATATAGTTAGAATATATATTAAACCTCAAAAATTATAAAAAAATAAAACATTCATTTTCTCTCGTTTGTTTTTGGTATATTAATTAATAAGTAAATTATGATGACGTAAGTATATTTTCTACTGTTGCTAATAAATTTTTTGCTGTATCAATATTTGAATTTGATGTTGTAAGAGTTAGATTAACTTCTAGAATAACATAAATATATATATGAAATATTTATTGGATTAAAGCAAAAAAAGTAGACTAACTTTCTTGTGTTGATAAACGAGGTGGAGATGAAGAACGAGTATGACTAGTTGCAGAAGCAGTTGTTGATGTAGATTTGAGTTTAGAATGAAAAATATCATATACATTTGATTGTTGTACAACAAATGTAATTGTTAATTGAATATTTGGATTCATTGTGAGTTGTTCACGAGCTGTATCAATCATTGTTGTAGCAATGATATCTGCTGGTATTCCATATCCACCACATCCAATAGCAGGAAATGCTAAAATAAATCAATCATCTTATTCATAGGATATAAACTATTTATTAATGAAAATAACTAGAGAGAAACTATGCTAAGTATCGTTTACTTACCGATACTTTGAAATTTTCCATTGATAGTATATTTAATTGCTTGTTGTACAAATGTTGAGATTGATTGACAAAGTATATTTCTATCTTGTTGAGTAATATATGCATTTGGTGGTGTCCATGGTAAGAAAAGTAGACGTTTAGCTTGTTTTAATTGACCAGTTGATGTTTCAATCATATTTCTTGTTAAATCTTTTCCAATTAATTCTTGTTCAACTTGTGTACCAGCTGCTTTAATTATTATATCATAAAGTTTTGCAGATGATGAACAAATAACAAGAACATCAGACTAAATAAGAAAAAAGAAAAATTTGAATTAAATTTTATTTTTAAATCTTACTGGTTCTTTTGTTAGATCACCATTGGATACTAGAATTGTTCCTGAATATATGTTTGATTTAGTAGATATTACTGAATTAGATTGTTGTAATTGAGATAATGATGTTATTGAAAGTAAACAATGATTTTTTAATGCTAAATTATGTAATTCTTGTTTTTTTTTATTTAATAACTGTGTTGAACATGTTAAATCTTTTGATAATACGTCTATTTGACTCTTTTCAAATAATAATAATTTAATTTTTTCATGTAAAGATTTCGGTGCTATAAATTGACTTGTTTTAGATTTTAATCTTGATCGTAAATCAACGCCATCATCTTCATGATCTTTTTCAAATTTGATTAAATCTTTTGAACATATTTGTAATAAATAATCAACCTAGAAATAGAATAAATCACATACTGATCTTCCAGATTATTATATCTTATCACAAAGTGTTATGGTAACCTGAATTTGATCGAAAAATAAAAATATCGAAATTGAAAATGAAAGTAGATGGCAAGGTGAGGATGAAGACAGAGAGATCTCTACTTCTATCTTCTTTTTTTTTGATGATATTCGAGAGAACTTTTCATGTATAATCTAAATAATTGCATTCCAATCTTTAACTTATCTAACTTTAAAGAGAACATTTTTTTCGACCGAATTCAGGTGAATCAATTATTTGAAATCACATGAACAAATTTGAAAAATCCTCACTATGTCTACATCTAATTAGGTATTTAATTCGTAAGAAACTTTTTTAACGATATGAAAACTCCAATTACAGACATAAATCACTAATCGATTTAACCTTACGATTAATACAAAGAAAGACATACTTGATTTGGTGTAAGTTTAATATTACATGATATTGGTGAATATTCATCATTAATTTTCGTAATATCTTGATAAATCTGTTGAACAATAGATTTAATTCCATATAAATGTATTGAAGGTAATTGATTTTTTTCAATAGATTCGTTTTTATAATTAAATAAACAACATATATCTTTTCCATAATCATTTCTTTGTTGAATTTTTTTTTGTAAATTTTTAATATTTATTTCAAGATTTTTACTTATTATTGAAAATTTATATGCAATACCAATAAGTGTATTTAATATGATATCATCAATTTTTTGTTCATCAACACCAAATTGTGGATTATCAGCAAAATATCTTATTGATAAAGTACCATGATCTTTTATTGAAAAACTACATGATGATACAATTGAACATTGATCAAGATTCCATTGTGCTACATGATATATATCAGGTATAGAAAATTTACCAGCTAAAAAAAAATATAGATAAATAAATAGAAAAAAAGAAATTTTGAAGTATACAATCATCAGTATTGGAGTAAGTTTTTGTTCTTAATGATGCAAATAATGGTGTTAATGTAGGACGAGCATCACTAACATCTTTATGTTGACCTTTAAGTTCAAGTATGATTTTTGTTGATGAAGTAGATTTTATATCTAATTGAATATTAAATGTATGTAATAAATGATTTTTAAGACGTTCAGAAAATGGACTAGATGAAGTAAAAAAAGGAAAAAAAACCGTATTTTCTATTGTATAAGGAAGTATATGAAATTTATTCTCTATTGAGTATGTTGGAGATTGAGATCTAAATAATTATTTGAAAAAAAATTATAATTAAAGAAAAAAAATGAGAATTATTTACTCTTTAATTGATTCTTCAATCGAAGGTGATAATATTGATTTTTGTTCTTGTTTTTTTGGAATTGGAGATTGTTTATATCGAAATGTTGGAGTATTTGGTGTTTTATTCTGTTGTCTATTAGTTGAATTTGGACGTGGAAAAAGTTCATTAAAAACATCACGACGTGCAGCAACTAATGTTTTATTTGTATTTTCTTGCCATTTATGTGCCATTCTTGAATAATTTGATTTAATTATTTTAATTTGTGATTTATTTAAATCAGTAAATTCATGAAAGACAAATGTTTGAATAAACATATTTGTATAACGTGCTAATTCTTTTCGAATATATTCATTTGGTACTTGAATTTTTGAACCAATTATTTGAGCAGATATATTTAAATGTTCACCTAAATAAAATATCTATTTAAATAATAAAAAAAAAAGAAACGCTTGTTTTTTACGAATATATTTTCGATATTCATCACCAAATACTGGATGTGTAAGAACAATTCTCCAATCAGGTCTAATAGTATAAATAGTAGATTCATTTTCATTTTTTTGTAAATCATCTGATAAATGTGAAGGTGAAGATGTTGTTGATTTTGAACATAATTTTATTATTTCATCATCTTCATCTTCAGATTTTTCTGATCTTTGAATAAAATCTATTATAGGATGAATAGTAACAGATAAATCATGTTCAATTTGATTTGCTTCTGATAACCATTTTGATGTAACTAAAAAGAAGAAAAAAAGTTTTTTATTAAAATTTTTTTTGTTGGTAATTAATTGATTTACTTTCAGCATTCATTAATTCAATATCAGCACTATTATGATCACGAATAGAAACACATGCAAATACATCTTGTTTCCAATGAGTTTCACCAAATAATCGACGTAATCTTGGTAGAGTCATTGATGAATTTTGTATAAATGATATTTCTAAAGATTCCGTTTCATATACTTCATTAATAGTTACATGATAACCTTGTAAAGTATTTTTTGCTGAGTGTACTTTATATAAATGAGAAAAATCTAAAAGATAAAAATTTTTTTTTACTAATCTATTTAATAATAAAAATTCTAACCAATTGGTTGTTCACATCGAATAAGATATATTTGTTCATTATTTCCATCTGGTGTCATATCGAATATATTTGAATTAATTTTACCAACAAGTGTTTCAACATATAAATTTAATCGCATTTGATCTATTTTTTGATTTGTATTAAACTTTAGAGCAAAGATTTTTGTATCTTTTTGTCGTATTGTTCGTTTCATTTTTATTGGTATATTATTATACATAATAATTGGTTCATTTTGAAGTATATCATCGATAACTGAAAGAAAAATTAAGTTAAATATGTAAAGATCAAATATTTTTAACAGAATTGTCAATACAAGTTGAAATTCTTTAAGTAAAACTTGCTTCGGACTCACTAGTTATTACTCTAATCCTAGAATGGAAAGCATTAATCAATATTTGAAGTTAGATTTTTCACAGTGACTAAAGAATGATCAATTAGAAGCTTACAAATTTGTATCCTTTGATCAGTGAAATCATAAAAAATATTAAAAACAAGCAAAACGCGGGTGAATTTTAATAAAAAAAAAAGGACCAGTAAAAACCGATGAAAGCTGATCCAGTTCCTAGTCTGCTGTTCTGTGGCGTTATGATCACCATACTGTGGCGGCAACTTTTCTAGGAAGAAGTCTCAAAAAACAATAACAATAATTCTAGCTCAAGTGAGTCACAGCATTAAAAATCAAAGCATTTTGTTGAATACCATGGAGATGGTGGAGAGACAGTGGCACATTCTCTACCGCCATGGACATCTCGGCTACCTTTTGAGTCAGATGAAAAATTGAAAATAAGAGAAAGGGTAGTTATGTTTTTTGTTAAATGTCTCGACAGATTTTGAATTTTATTGCTCGGTTACTATAAGAGATTAAAGTACGGTTTTTTTATCTCTCGTTGCTAACTGTAGAGCAGATTTGAGTTAAAAGTTTCAGCCCTTTAGTATAAATCGTTCGCAAGGAAACAATGTTTTACTCAAATAAATGTTTCAATAGGTTAAGATGATAGATCTGTAGAGAAAATCTCATTTACTTTCAATTGATCCTTCTCAAACTGGAAGAGGTTTTCTGAGATATATGGAAGTATTTTAATACTTTGGGCTTGAGTGACCAAAAGTGATCTGTCCTTCCTCTCATCTATTACCACGCAACTCCACTAAATGTACGATTTTATTTTTTTCGATTTGTTACGTGAAATCGTACAGTATCGGTGCAATCCATTCATATATATAAATACTTCGATTTATTCTCTTATTCATCTTCTTGCCTACTGCATCAAACATTGATGATACTCACAAACTACAATGAATGCATAGATTATATAAATGGATTCGATATCCTGATGACTTACCAAACAGATGAGATAGTAGCACATTTTAATAAATGAACTTAAAGTTTGAAGATTATATATGACTTTTAAAATACTTGTCAAATGTCATATGCTTCAAAGGCAGGTCAGATACTGAGTACAACTATTCGGGTCAGATCGGGTTTGGGGTTTAAGAAAATAAGCTGGCCTAGATTCGGATGCAAAAAGTGATATCTTTATAGGACAATAGTAAAGAAAAGGTATTTGCAGAGATTCAAATTTCCCTATTTATTGTATTTTTGTTTTGGTTGATTACTTTGCTTATCCTTAAATTGTAATGTATATCGTCGATAGAATTCATTTGAAATTTGTTTTTCAAGTATTCGTTCAATAATAATATTTTTTGTTGCTAATAGAAGTTGAACAATTTCAATATCAATATCTGGTGCATCTCTTTCAGATGGAATACTAATATCTAATTGTCGTTCGACAATATTATCCATAGGAATAGATGATTTTTGTATTGGTGATAATTGTTGAACTGGCGTTTTTAATTGAGTATTATTTGAATGAGGACGATTATTATAAGGTGTTGAACGACGTTTAGAATTTAACTAGATATAATTATTTTTAAAATAAAAATTAATAAATTTTTTTTTTAATGTTTACTTGTTCATTATTTCTTTGATAATAGAGACGAAGAAGTCGAAGAAGAATATCTTCATTTAATGTATCATAGTTATATTGTTGTAATAGAATCATATTATTAGGATGATCACTGAGTGTATGTGGAAATTGACAAAGTTTTTCAAATGGTTTAGATAAAAAATGTGATATATTACGACATAAATGTAATTTTGTACAATTCATTTTATTTTTACAACCTTTTTGTAAACAAGCTTCACATAGAGTTAACTATAGAAATAAATAAATGAAAAATTTATTTAATAATTTTATTTTTACTTTTGGTTTTAATTGTATTGAGTATGTATCATTTGATATAGATTGAAGATGAAAAAGATTTACTAAATTTTTCGAACGAATTATTCGAAGTATTTCATCAACTGTAATTTTTATAGAATGATTAGATAAAATATTATGTAATTCCATAAGTGTCATTTCATTTCGATCTGTATTAATAAATGCATTTAAAATTTCATCAAATAAATCAGTTGCAGTTGCCATTATTTCAATAATACGATTTCTAAAAACACAAAAAAAAAAAACATAAACAAAATTTTATTTAAAGTGATTTATAAGGACAATTTCATAAAGTATCACATAATCAACAACTAGAAAAATATAAGTTGATTGAAAATAAAAAATAAAACAATAAACAACACATTCTCTAAAATAATAAAAATAACGTGAGCTTTTTATTTGTAAGTAATTAAATGATCGGCATAAGCACCGGCATCATGATATACAACAAAAATATTTTGTCCATCTGTTGTTGTATCATAACCAGTTGGAGCTACTTTCATTGATTTATCACCTTTGCAAGTTTTTCCAATAAGAACACGTGCTAAAAACATTGTTCTTTCCCCTGAACTATTTGTCGGTGCATATTGATGACTGTAACTAGCTTGAGCATGAAAATATACACCACAACCATACAAAACACCTAAGAAAAACGAATAATATATGTATATATTTCATTATATTAAATAATTTTTTCTTTTTTTGATTTACCATTAACACCAGCAAATGATCGATTAAAACATTCTCGTATAATCTGATCAGCTGATGTACCGGGACATCCATGAAAAAGTAAACGTTCATCTGGTTGTGAATAACGTCGATTGAAATCATCACGATGTGCAGCGTACTAGAAAATAAATTGAGGATATTTGTTCTACTTAAATAAAGCTTTATCATTTTTCTGATTAATCAATATTTCCCAGCGTCACATTTGAAACTTATGCCTATAGTATTTTTAGAAATAAATTTATTTGTGATATCTACTGAAATAGATGCCAGTATCTAACATACGATTTTGTAGAAACTTAAGCTCAAAAAATAGATGTATTCATTGAGATAAGATCAATCTAGAGATTAATCTGAGTTTTAATGAAAATTTTTCCACAATTTGATATTAAGTGCGTCCATCTTCGAATCTGAGATTCAATGGAATCTTATCCTGAACCCTGACGGATAGTGAGATCTATAAAACCAAGTCAGATGTCTAAAAGATCTTGCTTCTTTTATGTAAATGTTTCTGTGTTCATTTTCATTGATTGGATTGCTACTCGTTAGTATGATACGTGAAAGTATCATGTCGTACACTTTTTCCAATCCAAGATCTTCAAGTTTTCTTTTATCTTCTTATTTCTTATAAGAACTATAGGTCATTCTGACCAATTGTATTTCTAATATGTCTTAAAGGGAAATATTTAAGAATTTTGCTCTATAGCCATTGTTGAAAAACTTCAGAAATGGAGATAATCTATTAGATGTTAATTGTCTTTTACCTGTTTATACCATCTTTCATTTTGAATACGTTCAATTTTGATAATTTGTGAATATTTTCCCAACATTGTTACATGAAATTGTGCAAGTACATTTTGATATTCTGTTGATGAAGATTGCAATTTGACTCGTTTACAATTTTGATCTGAAGATTCCCATGTCTTAAATGAAAAAAAAGATCTAGGAAGATTAAGAATAAAAAAGAAAAAAGAAATTTTCTAACGTCAGGTAATGTTGAATCAACAAGTTTACGACGTATACGACGAACTTCTGTTTCATGATATTCTTCCATTTTAGAAAATGATATTCGACATTTTTGTTCTTTATCATTTTGAAAATCAACCTAGAATAGAAATTATCGAATAATGTTAGTCATAAAAAAAAAATCTTTTTTATAAGATATTCAATTCAAATACATACATGATCTTGTTTTTTAAGAAAAGCATCTTCAATAATTCCGTTAAGTTTAAATGAATATTGTTCCCATGTATCTGAATTTGGTATTAATTCAACAGACCAAATAACACCACGTGAAACAGCATGAATACGTGCTTGTTTAAATGTTTCACTTGTTAATTCATAAAAATATTTTTCAGCTTCATGAACCTTAAAAATTATTAGAAAAATATAATTTAAAAAAACAAAAAAAAATAAATTTTAGTTTATTTAAAATATTACAGCATCTTTTGCTCCAACAAGTTCAAGTGTAATATTATCAAAATCAAGTGTTGGAATAACACGTAATTTTAAACAAAATTCATAAAATTTCTTTATTGTATTTTGTGACCAATCAAGCATATCTTGTTTATTAGCTAATTGACTTTTTACTGAAAATATTCGAGCTAATTCAATAATATCTTGTTTACATTTTATTAAATGATTATCATTTGAACTGATTAATGTTATTTTAATAACTAAAATATATGTAAATAAAAAAAATAAAAATTAATTTTTTTTTCTACTTTTTTGATCATATGGAATTGTTAATTGATCATTAGTTGTTTTCTTTGGAATTTTAACAGATACAGATGGATCAATTGTATTCATTTCATTTAAATGTTTTAGAAATATATCGTAAACATTTTGTTGATTTGCCATAAGAATAAATGAAATATTCATTTTGATTTTATTTTTTATGATTTCTTTTTGTGTTTCACGTAAGATATATTTAGCTATTATTGATGGATCAAAATTAAAACCACCACAACCAATAGCTGGAAATGCTAAAAATAAAAACAAAAAAATGTATTAAATAAAATAAAAAAAATAATTTATTTAATTAAACTAACCAATACTTTTACATCCTTTGGATGAAGCATACATGAATGCAAATGAAACAAATGTACTTAGAGATGATTTTACATCATCTGTATCATGTGACTGTGGTGACCATGGAATATAGATGATTGCTTTACATGGTAAAGTACCTCCAGATGTTACACCTGGAAACTGATTAGATGATTTCAGTGTAGCGTATTCTTGTTTTACTGGAGCACCTGCTTTCTCAACGATTGCATTACACAAATATTGTGATGATGAACAAGCAACTATTGCGTCGACCTGTGTGAAAATAATCATAATTAGCTTATGAAATAGCAAAATAAATCAAATATTTGTATTTAAAAATGACCTAGAATTCAAACAATATTATTCATCCTGACTAGAGGTTTGCAAAAAATCGCGGCTAACTAATGAAGTGAAGGTAATCTAGACGATATTAGTGATTAGGAAAATGTTTTCAAAAGCCTTATTCATGTGATCGTAATTAAGTCTGAAAAGTTCTCGTGACCGAAAATCTTGGCCATGCAGTTCTCTAATCCTAACATGCTCATCTAGCCTCCAATCAATTTCATTTTAATGTTATATGCATACGATATTCGATCAGATCACGCCTCTCTGAATATGTTCTAATGAGAGATATAATACACTACTGATTTCAGCCGTTCATTGTCACTATTCGTTTATGTGATAAACTATTATAAAGTATGGGAGATCGTTAATCCCGTCTCGCGCTCCTTCTTCATTTTGCTCAGTCTGACCACTTTGACAGAACAGAGTAACACTTTCTGTCTTTCTGCAGCATTTTCTGCATATTTCAATAGTGTATCCAATCGCTACATGAATTTCTAGGAAGCATTGCATAGGCATGCACATAAGCACTTGTTGTTTGCCCAAAATCCATTTGGAATACAACAAGATTCTTTTTTGAATGCTTCGTAAGTGTAGTTTTGGATAGGATATTATCCATCTGGCTACGGTTTAGAGATATCCAATGTTCGCGCCAGAATAAATAAGGAATGTGTATAAGCGCAATAAGTTGTTAATGACAAATAGGTATTGATCTGAGATTTTCATCAATTGAGAAATGAAAAGTCGAGACGCTTTTTGATACAATAATATATAAGAGAAAATTCTTTTAAAACTAATCAATTTCAAAAAATATATATTCGAAACCTTTGATTTAGAGAGAAGGGCTTTAAATCTGTAACTCATAATACGATGCAAATGGTTTCCTTATTATATTTTAATGTTGCATAAATAATAGGGAGCTTTGCTCATTTTTTACTGAATTTTCATGCATACGAATGTATGTTTTTCGAAGATAATTAGTTTTAACAGAATTTTCTCTTACATATTATTGTAGAAAAAGACGTCTCAACTTCTTCTCTTTCTATTGATAAAAATTGCAAATGGATATCTGTTAGTTTTATTGAGTTATCATGCCTGCATATATCTTTCGTTCCTTCTGACCCAGACATTAGTAGATTATGCCTGTCAGTCTTTTGCTACTTTGTATTTTGTTGAAATTCTAGTTATAATGAGGAAAGAAATTAGAACAAAAGACATGCAATGTTTCGGTACGTTTTTTTTCTTGTCAACAAAGTGTAAGATGTACGAAAATATTTTGTTCCTAAAAATTTGCGTTGTTAAAAAGCAATCATCATTTAAACAATAAATTTTCTTAGAATACGTATGAATGTTTTATATGAGAACTACAGAATAGTGATCACATGTTAGTTTATTTCTATTTTATTAGATTGGACTTTATACTGACCTCAAATGATCAACAAATTGTAGCTTAAAAGTTGGACATGTCAGGATAAATCCTTATAGAATATTATTAATACTTACTGATTGTGTTGTTAAATCTCCAATTGAGATTGTTATTGTCGAATGACCAATATTAACACTTGTTACATTTGATGTTGCACTTGCAGTTGTAATTTGTACCGGTTTGATTTCATTGTCAATATCTGTAGCTCGTGATTTTGGTAATGGAATATGAATACGAGAAGTATCAATAGTTTTTTCAAGAAAACATTTTGATTTCACAAGAGACATAAGTCGTTCTGGTTCCTGAGCGAGAAGTTTTTCAAAACCAGGTTCATTAATTTCAAATGAAGTTTCACGTATTTGTGCTAATGCTTCAAGACTATCTTTTATTTTTGAATGCATATTTGGTGGTGCAAGAAATTCAGATTTTTGACGTAAACGTGTTAAACTTACATCACATCCATCAGATTTATAGTGTTTTTCAAGTTTATTCATATCAGATTTAGCTACAAATGTTAAATAATTGACCTAAGAAAAAAAATATTTTTTTTATAAAAGATATATTTTAATAATTAATATTAACCTGTCTTTCTGATAGATTAATTTTACATATTTGTGGTAAATATTTATTTTTAAGTTGTTCGAACTTTTGATGATATTCTTTAATTAATCTTGGTAAACCAAATAGATAAACTGTATTTGATTCATTATATACACAAATATTTTTTTTATAATCATCTCGTTGACGAATTTTATCTTCTAAATCTGTTAAATCTTTAGTAAGTTTTGATGACATTGGTTGTTGATTATAAGATATAATTGCTGTTTGAAAATGACCTTTTATAATATCATCTATTCTTTGTTCATCAATACCAAATTGTGGATTTGTTATATCAAAAAAATAGATATTAACATTTGTTGGAGATATTTGTTGACATATACAAATAAGATCATTACATTTAAAATAATAATTAATTATTTCTATTGCTTCTTTCATTTTTATCCAAGTACCATCTAAAAAGTTTTTGTTTAGAAAAATAAAAATTATTTTAATTATTTCATACCAGTTCTATCGACAAATCTTTTTGTACGTATTGATGATAATATATTAATTAAATCTTGCATAGCATTTTCAACATCATTTGTTTGACCAGTTATTTTAATTATAATGGAAGATTTTTCATTTTTATGTTCAAAGATTATTTTTATATTAAACATTCCTTGAAGATGTTGTCTTAGACGATCTTCAAATGTATCAATTGAAAATATGCTTATTTGTTCGTGTGAAGCAACATTATATATTGAAGTCGTAGTAATTAATGACATAAGAGGTACACTAGGAGTTCTAAAATAAAATCAATCTGTTGAACGAATATTTAATTTATAAACAAAAAAATATATACTTTTCAATTGTGTTCAATTTTAATGAAGAATTCGATAATGATCTAAACAATAAGTAATACCATTTTATAAACAAGATAAAATTAATAGATCATTTCGATCTTCTGTATAGAGCTGTATTCAAAAAAATTTGCACATTTTGTTACGTAAGTATATTCTTATATGCACTACTCGTAAAAAGTATCTCCTCCCTCGGATCTTAGCCTTCACAAGTGTTGTTGCTATGGAAACTTGACTGTATATAAATCTTAATTAGTGTAGGTCAACAGCAACTCCTGCGCCTTAATTCTTCTGTAAAGCGGTTTTTTCGATACGATTAAACAAAAATACTAAAAGGTCATCAGAATGAAGAAAAAATTGACAACAATTGACAGAACTGTGCCTCCTTCCATACTAGTTATGCGCCCAAAAGATGAGATCAATTGCCTGAGTACTCGAGCATTTAGACCTATGACAACATCTCGAACTTGAGCATGGTGCCATTTCTTTCTAGTACGCGATAGAAGTCTGAAAATTTTAGAGAATAGTAGGACCTCTGAGGCTATCTTTCCTGTAAGTTTGAAGTCGATCTGTCAAACCCACACTGAATTATGGGTTACATGATGAAATTTGATGAAATTTTTACCACAAGTAAACAATATACAGAGCTACAAAACAACGCGTCGCGCAACTCATAAGGCTTTGTTGTTCTCGAGATATGACGTTCACAATAACCGAGATCTATATACAGTCAAAGTTTTAGGGCAACAGCATCTATAATATCTGAAATCTGAGGAGGAAATATTTTTGACAAGTAGTGTATATAATACTCTCAGGTAGGTTTGTATACTAATTGACAGTCTATGATGAATATTATCGATCGTCATATTTCAATATTTTATTCGTTGATGTTTAGAAGAAATAAGAAACAGACATCACACAATTTTTTACAAGATTGATTCCAGTACTTTATAATTCTTCAGCAAAAACAAAAGTTTGAATTGATCAATATTTTCAACTTTGCATCTTATGATCGACTAAATATTTTCTATAAGAAAAAGCATGTTTATAATTGTAACAGCTACTAGAATTTATTTTTTCAGATTTTTCTATTAAATACATTCTATTTATATTACCATCAAGTGGAAGGATGAGGACAAAAACGATAGTCAAGGTTATCTATTAGTTGAAGGTGACGTCTATGTCTTCTGAACTATAACTCTCTTTTGGTACAGTTGAAATATATTCTATGCTATCATTAAATAAATTCACGTAACTTCATTGACTTTTTAATTCGACTTACTTATGATACGGTGTTGAATGTAATGGTTCAGGTTGATAACGTTGGTCTGTCTTCGGAAAAAGTTTACGTTTTAATTCCGGCATTTCTTGGAATTTTGTTGCTACCATATAATCACTTCCATTAATACGGCTGAATGCTACTGTAGCTGAATTATTTCTAAGAAAATCAATCTGTTTTTGATTTAATTTATCTAAAGTTTGACATTTAAATTTGTGCATAAATTCATTTGTTTTATTTCCAAGAATAACCTCATTTGATGAACCACGAGTCTGTCGTGGAAAAGTACCATTATATATTACTTCATCTCCATTAATATCAATATCACCACCAAATTCATTATCTAAAATAAATATTAATTTATTAATAATAAATAAATTTATAAATATTTACGAATAAATTCTTTATATTCAATTTGAAATTTAGGATGACCAGCAATTAGAGCCCAATCTGGACGAAGTTTTATTTTTGTTTGATGAGAAGGTTTCTCTTCATATACAGAAGATGTAATCGAACGATTGTCAATATTAGTTAATACTGTTTGTGTTCCGTCATTAATTTCATCAGTACTATCAATTATTGAAGTAACTGTTATATTAAATTTATTTTGTATTTGATCAACCATTGACATCCATTGTTTAAAAGCTTAAAATAAAATAAAATTAATCTTAAAAATTTTGATTTAAAAGAAAAATATTGTTAAGTTTTCTGTTAGATAGATTTAGATTGAAAATTGATTTAATATTCTTTATTATTTTAAAAATAAAATTTTTAAATATTCATACCATTAGCATTTATAAATTCAATTTCAGCACAATCATTTGCTGGAAAATTAAAAGCAAATATATCTTTCAAAGCAGATTTAAAAATAATATTTATATCATCATCTGTAAAAGATTTATTTTTATCATTATAACGAATTTCAACTGCATCACATTCATAAATTCGTATTAATGTTATATCTTTACATGATAATTGTGGTTTTGTTTTATACGTTTGTTGAACTCTATCAAAATCTAATAAAAAAATTTAATTAATTAAAATTTAAAAAAGAAATTCTAAAATAATATAAATTACCTATTTCATCATTACATTGAATAAGTATTATTTGTTCAGTATTTGTTGAACGATCAGAAGTTTTATGTGTATGATTTGTTCCAATAAGTGTATTAACATAAAGATCAATACGAGATGAATCAATTTTATCTTGTTCATCATTAATTGAAATTTTTAATACAAAACTTGTTTTATCAATAATTTGATTAGTAGATTTAAATTTTATATCAGTACCATGATGATTAAGAACTGGTGTCGTAAGTAATTTTTCAACATCTAAAACAAAAAAAATTTTATAATCAAAAAAAAAAACAGAATAAAATTGCATACCATCAATACGTTCTAATTGAATTGTTATTCGACGAAAATAATCATTTTCATTTTCATTAAATTTATCACTAATTTTAATATCTTTTAAATTTAAAAGCATTTCAATCATTTCCATATCAATTTGTTCTGCAAGTTTTGATGATGGAAAACTTACATCTACTTGTCCATTTGGATCATCTTTTTGTAAAGAATATTTTCTTGAAGATGCTTCACTCGCAAAACTACGACCACGACCACGACCACGACCACGTACTTGTCGATGACGACCTCGTCCACCACGAGTACTTGATGTACTATTATTAAAAGTTCTTCCTGATGAAAATGTTTTAAGTTGAAGAAGTTTAATAAGTAGTATAGGATTTATATTTTGACAATGATTGTCTGTAATAATTTTTCTATTATAACCTCTTGTAAAATCATGTGGAAAACGACAAGTTGGAGTTGGACAATTACCAGTAAAATGTCGACATATATGAAGTCGATCACATTGTTTTGCTTCAGCTTTACATTGATTACCAAGAAAATCTTGACAAATTTCAATCTAAGAAATAAAATAATAAATTAATAATAACAATAATAAATAATTTACTTTTGGTTCAACATGAATTGTTACTGTTCCATCTCTATTAAACATTAATCGAAATAATGCTGGACTAAGTAATTGTACATGACGACGTATATCTTCAGTATTAGATGGAATACCTTGATTAATAAGTGCTAAACATACATCTGTATCTTTTAATACACGTGTCTGTTTAGTTAGAAATACAGAGATAATATTATCCGACAAATTTGCCATTTTTGTTAAGTGATATCTACAGTTAAATATTTAAAAAACAAACAAAAATTTTCATCATATATTTGCTTTCGAACGACATCTTATGTCATAATATTGACAAACGGAAGGGCAAAAAAAACCCAAAGAACGAAAAAACTTACAAAACATGTGACGTATTTAAAAATAATAGAAAGAAAAATTATTCTATAAACATTTTATTTTAAAAACAAAGTGAATTATCTGAAATAATATCTAACTGTGTTACTAAAATCATGCAACAAAAAATGATGAAAAATAATCAATAAATTAAAATTAAAAATGTATTTTTTCTATAATTGGTAGAATAGCATCAAATGTTGGACGTTTTGTTGGATCATCATGTGTACATAATTGAATAAGTTTATCTATATGAGATGATACACCTGTTGATGATACTCGAAGATGTTCTTGAACAATCTATTTAATATAAATTAATATTTAATATACAAAAAAACAAAAAAATTTAATTTTAAAATACTTTTAAACCACATTGCATTGGTGTTAAATCTTTAAATGGTATCTGACGTGTAAATAATTCCCAAAGAATTATAGAAAATGACCAAATATCTGACGCATTTGTTAATATTCCATTTTCTAATACTAAAAATAAAATAATTAATTAAATATTCAATTTTTCTTTTAAAAAATTTACCTTCAGGTGCTATCCATGCTGGTTGATCAAATTCAATATTCGATTCAAATGAAAAATGACAATCAGTTAGATTAAGTCGAGCAATATATTCTTCATTAATCTAAAGAATTTTCTAATATTTCATCATTTGAAATTTAAAGAAAATTAATCTCTATCAAAGTCCAGCATCATTGGCTTGAACCGAAAAGATTGTTATTATAATTCTACTAATCGAAATTTTTAATCAGTAGTAATAGCGAAAGGTAACATCTTATTAGGTGCTTTTTTGTATATCTCATTCATAAAATTTTTACAAGGAAAAATGAATCATTTTTCATCATATGCATATTCAATTTATTGCAGATTTAGGAACAAGATCAATAATCTTGGCAAACGAAATTAATGCTATGAAATGCTTAGATAGTTTATCATTTATAGTTGCTCAATGGAAATAACAACACATGTTTTTTTCTCTTTACTTATACTTAATTTTTATCAGAATATTAACATAAACTCATATAATAAAATATGTCCTTTGCTAATCAAAATACTTTAAAACATCTATCACTTATGTTCTATGCCAATATTCTGTTTTACAGCCAAGTACTATTCTTGTTCTTTACATTTATTAAAAACGTTTATCTATTTTCATAATATGTAAGAAGTAGGAGAAGCAGATCAATATATATAGTGTGTATACCTGTCCATCAGAGCAATATATGCGATAAGTCTGCATCTGTTCAATAGAAAGAAAGGCTAATACAAAGTAATTTATTGATATATTTACCATAATATGATGACTATTAAGAATAAATTGTGGACGAAATGAATTCGTTATTCCATGTAAATATGCCATACCACGTCCAATATCTACAGCAAATTTTAGAGACATTGTTGAATTAATTGTTATATCTTTAAAAATAAAAACGAAAAAAAAATAATTCATTTTTCAAATATTTTTTTATTCTTAAATACTTGTTTTATGTAACATATGAAATAATGTTTGATTTTCATATGAATATTGTGTAAGAACAATTAAATTTGGTATATCATGACATATAGCAAATGGTACAAGTACATGTGATGAATTAAAAATTCTATTTAAGAAAAAAGAATTTATTTTATAAATAATAATCTATATATTTTACTTTATTTTATCAATTTCATGTTGAAATATTCCTGGTGTATATAAACTATGACGTAATTTATATATTTTAGCCATAATTTGTGTATCATTATAGATTGCTTGCCAGATCTATAATTCGAAGAAGAAAAAACAAAAATTAATTTCAAAAAAATTCTTATCAAACTTCTTTTCGAGAATTTGAATAAAGACAATATTCAAATTGTAATTCTCGAATATCAATTATTGATTGTATTGTTGAAGATTTAATAATATCAAACATTGGCATAGATGAAAATCTATTATGTTCATCAAATGTTATAATTCTTTCGTCTTGTCCTTGTTGTTTAGCTAAATCTATTTATATAAAAATTGATTTAATTTAAATTTCAAAAAAAAAAGGAAGAATAATTAAACAAACCAATTAATTGAGTACACATTTCTTTTGATAAACATAAATCTACTGGTGTTTGTCCATAACGATTTGAAACAAAAAGTAATGCATGATTATTTTCAATTAAATATTTTCCAATAGATAAATATTGATGAAAACATGCATAATGTAATGGAGTATTACCATGAATATTTGTTACATTTACATTTGATTTATTTTTAATTAACTAAATATGAATTATAAAAAAAAAAGATAAATAGAAATAAATTAAAAATTTAATTTACATGTTGAACAGTATCAAAATGATTATGACTAACAGCTAAATGTAATGGTGTATCATCACCTAAAATATATTTCTATATATATAGAATTTATTAAGAATAAATAAAAAAAGATTTTACCTCGATTAGCTGCATTAATACGAGCACCACGTTGAAGTAATAATTGAACTATAGATAATCGACCATACCATGCTGCCCAATGAAGAAGTGTAAAACCATGTTCATCACTAAAAATAAAGAAAAATTTTTATATAAATTAAAATTCTTTTTTAAAATAACCTTTGATGAATATCATTTGTTATATTATCAAGCCAAAGACGAACAGCAAATGTATTATTTTGACGAATTAATGAATATATATTCTCATTTTCATTTATTATAACCATTTCTTTTATCTTAAAAAGTAAAATCAATTGTTAGAAGAAAATTGACCTATTAAAGAATGAGTGAATTCTCATGGAATTAAAAAAAAAAAGGAACAGAACAGAGCAATAAAACTCAAAAATATAAACCAATAAATAAGAAGCGCTGTAATCAATCTAAGAATGTTCTGTTCTTATTATTGTCTTGTTTAAATTACACAAAAGTAAAATAAAATAAATATGATGCGAAATGATTCATAATAATCATTGTAAGTTAGTTAAAATGATCTGAAAGAGTTTTAAATAAATTTATCGAAAATATTTAGACTAGATTACTTTGAAAAATACAGATTGGATGTATAAACTTTCTCTTTTATAAATATTGTATAGAAAAAAAAACAGAATGACAGATTATA